>JAQMCX010000008.1:6942896-6961714 GCA_029814765.1 Acanthurus leucopareius | reverse complement strand
CCCTCAGGGAAATTGTGGTTCCAGCAGCAGCATAGCACAGTACATTACAGTGTAAAGTACAAAATATATAAATAAAAATTAAAGCTACAAAAGTTTCAAAGTTAGAGTTAAAGCTATGGATTATTGCACAAAGGCATTGCACATTTCCAGAAAGAATTGAAAGAAGCTACAGACTTAATTTAAAACCTAAAAACAATTGTATACCGAAATAAATGAATAAAAAATAAATAACATATCAAATGGCTCAGTCCACCTTGTCCTACTTAACCCAAAAAGTGAGAAGGCGTGACTGAAAGTCTGAAGGTTTAACATAGCAGGTAAACACTGAGGTATGCAGGGATCTCAGGTTCTTTTTTGTTTTGTGAGGTGCATGTACACATGTTAAGTCCACTTCAGGCAGGGTGGGTGCTGTTGCCTTTAGCTTTGCATGTGAAGTGATAAATAAGGCTGACAAAAGGGCGTAAATGAAGCATTTGTTTTGCGTAAATAAATTAATAAGAAGTGCTGTCCACAATGATCACCGATGATGAACCAATGTTGTTTTGTGGTTGCTCTTTATAAGACTTTGCAGTTGAGGAGAATATCACCATTTTTCTTATTGGCATATTCAATGCAATGACACTTGGGTCTTTCAAATAGTTTGACTATTGATCTTCAGCTCTTGTATGTGTGTTGACAACCAGACTGTACCTGACATTTTGAAGCCTCCAAAAGGAACCTCCACAGGAGTGATGTTGTAGTTATTGATGAAACAGGAACCAGCCTTGAGGTTTTCCACCACACGATGTGCTCGTCTCACATCCCTGCACACACAGAACAAGAGCACTCATGGATTCATTGTTAAATGATTAAACAATTCTGCAAAAGTCTGTGTAACCATGTGCATATGCCTTTATTCACCAATCTATTGTAATTTTTCACTTTTTTGCTTCAACAACTGGTCATTGTGCAGCATTGAATGCACATCATGCTAGAATTAAAGCTCCACTTTATAGGATTTAAATGGGTCTATTTGTAGAATCTGGCAGAAATGGAATATAATATTCTTTGGTCTGTTTTCATTATTGTATAATCTCCTGAAAATAAGAATAACCTTGGAGTGAACTTTTTTTTATCATAGAGAGAGTGGGTCCACAGAGTCTGCAGTGGTCCTAGGATAGCCTAAAATAAATAAACCAAACAGTTGCTCTTTTTGTGAGATTTGCAGTAATAGTAGTCTCACCAACATGCTTTTCCAGAAGGTGAGCAGAGGGATACTTGGTTGCAATCTGCATTTTTGCCACCAGATGTCACTATCCTACACACTGGCTCTTTGAAACAATCATGGTACAATCGGGTCATTAGCCCATGTGGCTGCCCTATATGTCTCTCCATAAACCTACCTAGTGAAAACTCCTGCAGCCAGACCCAATGAGGTGTCATTGGCTCTTTGCAGCACCTCCTCTTCTGTTTCAAAAGACAACACAGACATGACAGGACCAAAGATCTCCTCTTTCACACAGGTCATCTCATCTTTGCAGTCGCCTATGTTTTGGGAAAAAAAGAAAGGACTATATTTAAACAGTGATGATTCACTTTTGACTTTGGAAAATAGTCAAATAGTCTTTAACACTATGACAGTTTAAGAAAAGGTTGTAAATGTTCTGAATGTGCTGTATTCAAGGAAAAGTGTATGACAAATCTTACCCAACACACATGGAGTCATATAGTATCCACCTTTAAGTTTAGGATCGGATGGGATAAAAGGTTCACCTCCACACAAAACAGTAGCTCCCTACAAACATTGTAATTAGAATCAAACAATTCAAATCACTGCTAACAACTTGTTTATATAATCTTTTAACAAAGCAAAGTAGGCTATTAAGTCTTACCTCTTTCTTCGCCTGATCAACAAAAGACAGGACTTTTTCCAGGTGAGGTCGGCTGACCAGTGCTCCCATTCGGGTGCTCTCCAATAGTGGGTCTCCTATCTCAATCGCCTGGGTCCTCTTTACCACCTCCTCCACAAACTCAGGCAGAATATCCCTCTGAACAAAGACTCTTGTACCGTTGCTACAGACCTGTAATACACTCAATCAAATCAAATATTGCTGCCCAATGTATAGATCTGAAACACATTGGCATTGTGAGAGCATATGACAAAGACCATAAAATATCCAACGCAGAACACTCTCACCTACCTGGCCTTGAGACAGGAAGTTGGCCATGAGAGCTCCTCTCACAGCATTCTCCACATCGCTGTCTTGAAAGATGAGCAGAGGAGACTTCCCTCCAAGCTCAAGAGTCACAGGCTTCACTCCTTTGGATGCCATCTCCATAATCTGTGGGTCGATCATTCAGATTAGGATGGAAAAGACAGAACACAATGTCTTTAATGCTGAATCTTTAAATCCTAAATCTTGACCATTTAAATTTCTTTATCATGAGAAGTATGTACCAAAGTGTTTTGCAACCAAGTGGATTTTTTCTGTTTTTTTCATTTTTTAAATTTTATAGTTCCTGACCTTCTTCCCTGTGGGCACACTCCCAGTGAAGGACACTTTAGCAACGTCAGGGTGGTGGCAGAGTAAGCTGCCTGTCTCCTGGCCGCCCTGCACTACATTAAACAGCCCCTCTGGAGCTCCAGCTTCGGCGTAAACCTCTGCAAGAATGACTGCCGTCACAGGTGTTACTGGTGATGGCTTAAACACCACAGAGTTGCCTATTTAAATGAAAGAGACAAGAGAAAACAAATAAAAAACAAGTTATTCTCAAATTGTTTAAGTAGAAAATACTTAAAGATTAAACCTTTGTCAAGTTTGAACAATCCTACAAAATTGAACTTCATTCTTTACAAACTGGAGATTGTTTAGGTGGTAAACTTAGACATGGTGAGACATTGTGGACTGAGACAGTGGTTGTGTTTTTAACGCAAAAATCAATTAAGTGTAAGTGTATAGTGAATGTCAGTGCTGTTGCATCAAAATATGTTGAAGATTTGTGCAAGACTGACTATTACACACAGGTAGTGGTACATGATCATTCACACTCATCATGCTGCTGTAGTGCCATCTAAAAGCTGTTTAAATTTTCCGCATTTCTAAGGTTAAAAATGTATATCTGTTATTTCAATCTGGCTGCAGCTGGACACTATTTTATTTGAAATAAGCCAAATCTCCAAGAATTTGACAATCAATTACAGTAATATGGTAAACCATAAGAAGAAGAAAAAATAAACTTCTCTTTAGATTTACCAAATATCATATGTACCAAATTTGAGAAATAACAAGTACAATTTGTAGGTTTCATAAATTGTTGCATTGTAGGATTATTTAAGCCCAAAACCTTTAAGTTTTTCCTTGGCCCACTGTCTAACTTTATACCAAATATCATTGAATTCCTGAAGGAATATTTTAATACATTCCGCTAGACACCAAATAAACAAAAAAAGCTCACAAAAAAATATAACATTTCTAAAAGAGAACATAATTTAGGTGTTAAAGGGATATTGAATTAATTTCTTGAAAAATTAAGAAGTGCCTCATACCACAGGCCAAGGCTGGGGCGGATTTCCAGGCAGCTATCTGAATAGGATAATTCCAAGCACCGATGCCAACACAGACTCCCAGAGGCTCCCTGCGGGTGTAGGCAAAGGACCCCCCTGGCAGCTGGATATGCTGGCCTTGACAAAGGAAAGGCAAAAGTATACACATTTCGAAACAAAGGTGAAACAAGATGACATGTTTAACAAGTTATTTTTTAAAAAAGTGCTGACACTGAAAATATGACTAATGCATGTCGTATTAATTTTGCTTGGAGCATTTTCCTCTACCAACACATGGCAGCTCTCTGACTCTGAACTACAACTGCACATTTCTCCTAGCCACTCCACTTTTTTCCTGACATTTCTACATCAATGCAGAAGGCTTCAGAATTTTAAACAAATTATTTCTCCTTAAGTCGTACCTATTGTTAATTTTAAAATTTGTTGTTTAAAATTAAGAATTTATAAATTGGTGACCTGAAATGTTTACTTTCCTTGGACAATGGCTACATTTGTTTGGATAGGCAGAGAGAGCTCATTTTATTCCCTGGTAATGATACTAACATGTGAGATGAATTTTGTTAATTTTAGCTGCTCAATCAAATCCCATTTGCACTATTTCATAACAAGCTGATGTGCCATCATATTCTGCACAAACCTTTCAGATGATAAATGGCGTGACTCACATAGATCATGATTCTGAATGAAATTTCTGTTTTGACAAGCCTGCATTAGTGAATTTATTTCCCTCCTGCCTCCATAATCTTGAAAGGTAGAAAAACATGTCACTAATGAGCTGCAATGTACCAACCTGCCAGAGTGCTGGCCAGGCCTGCATAGTACTCTATGCACAGTCTGGCAGAGTCCACATCCAAACGAGCCTCTGTGATGGACTTCCCATTGTTGATCACCTCCATTTCAGCTATCTCCTCTCTCCTTTTCTGTGCATCAAAGTAGAATACATGTTGTTAGAATAAATCTCAGATCGATTACTAAATGTAAAAAAAAAATAAGATCTTTTTATTAGGTAAAATTAATGTAATTGGAAGCTTTTATCCCAAAGTGAGTTTCATGATTAAATCCGTGCTGTCACAAAAGGAAAAAAACTAAATTAAAATTTTACAAGTGTAAAACATCTAACTTAGTTGTTTTATACTACATATGTTGTTGGAGTTTTGACCTCTTTAAGTTCTGAGCTGAAAAAAAAATCAAGATGTGGATTCTGTGCAAAAGGCAGCAACTTTGTATCAAGATTTTTTCAATCAAATCTATACAATGTATGGTGATTCCAACCAAAGAGATCATTAATATGCATGACAAAGAAAAAACTCCATCAAATCATATGCGCACTAAAAACTAAAAACTTTCAAGAAAAACCAGGTCAGGGGTCGATGACCAAGATACTCTGTACAGCAATTCTTTCTGTATGTGCTTGTTGTATAAATTAAAATATTCTCAGGGGAACCACCTGAATGAACAAAACTAAAACAAAATACACCTCAATGATATGTGCAGCTTCTATCATGATCCTCGCTCTCTCCATGCCAGACATTTTGCTCCAATGGCTATAGGCCGACTTGGCAGCCTCCACAGCCTGATTGACTTCCAATGCACCACACGGCTCCAAATGACACAAGACTCGCCCTGCAGAGTGAAACATATGACAGTGATAATAGCTAACTATGCAGGTTAAATAGGAAATCAAAAGGTTAGACAATTTTAATTTAACCGGAGCTCTGGGCAAGGCCATCTCACTTTTCCGGACTGTTTACTAGGCACTGTTTCTGTGTGCGTCATCCATCAATAAAGACAAAAGTTAATTCTAAGGTGTTGCTTCTGGGTGTAGCACAATAATTTAACATGGCATTTACACCATGCAGTTGATGGTTTCTTGATCATAGGATAAGGAGCATCGGTGTGTCTTAATAGTTGGCTTCACACAGGTTGTATGCCAGCTCAGATGGAGTTGGAGTAAGACGCCTGTGTTAAAACTCAACACAGCCAAAAGAGCCTTAAAATCAATAGAACTGAAAAATCTACCACCTACAGGGTACTAATGTAGCAATAACAGCCAGGGTAAGGTCACATGACTCTGCTACATTGAAGCTGCTCAGAGACCATAAAAAGAATTGCACCATGGAAGTAGCCAGGTGTATATGGACATGTAAGATTATGCATGTCAAAGTGTGTGTCATGTGCACAGCTGGCTGTCACCGCATACGTAAATGTCAATTGTGAAACATGCATTTTGTAGAAAGATAATAAGAGAGGATCCAAAAGTCGAGAGAGACCATTAAAAATCAGATAATGTTTTCCAGATATCACAGTGCAAACGTCTTCACACAGCAGGGACCAAAGTCCAGTTAGGTAGCATACAACAATGTCAAAAGACACAGCCTTTCTCTAACAGTTACACAAATTTTGCTACTTACCCGTTGCAGGTTCGTAGACATTCTCTTTGCCACTTTTCCCTCCGCTCGTTCTTCTCTTCCCAGCCCAGAAGTTCAGCGGGACCGTGATGTGCATAGAGCCCGAGGAGACGCACCGTACAGCCGCCGCGAGAGGGGCAACAGCGGGCTGCCGCCGCAGGGACGTAGCGAGCCTTTGGAGCATAATGAACTTAGCCGGTAACTGTAAACCGTTAATACAGCAGATTAGTAAACTGTGAAATTCCGTTATTTCGTTAAGCAAAACTGAAAACAAGGGAAAAAGTCACAGGAGATTCATTAAATTAACGATAACTACACACATTAGCCACACCAAGTGGACAAACTCCTAGCTGCTTTATCTTGTCATTTGTGATGTTTCACGTCTGTGCTTAAATTTTGGTAAACTTACGTACATTTTTCAAACGTTTTTCACACGTTTACGGTTGTTAGGATAATAAAATCCAAATGCCAGTTAATAAACAATTTGGTTGACGTTGTGTTTTTGCAATGAAGCTCAACCAGGAGGCGGGGCAAACATTGCTAAACCTGCGTGTTTGAGTCAGTAGAACGTATCAGATGATTTGCTAATTTGACTGTCAATCACACAAAAGATCGTACTTAAGAAATAAAAATTAAATTGAATGCAATGTATATGTGTACTACTAATAAAGTATGTTGAAAATAATAAAAATAAATTACTATAAATAAAACTGTGAGTGTTTAACGCTTTTAAGTGGATTTGTGGGAGGAGCTTCGCCACAATCATTTACCCGCACTGCAAAGCTGACGGCACATTGCAAGTATGGCCGGGGACAGTGAGGCACATCTCAGGGACCGCGATGAGAACACCAATATTATTCGACAACCTTTTCTCATCGGCGTCTCCGGAGGCACCGCCAGTGGAAAGGTTGGCACCGTAGCTAGCTCATTTCACGGTTTCTGCGAATTGTCATTGCCAGATTTTAAACTAAATCACTGCAGTGAGTAGCCGGGTGCTAACGTTAGTTGACCGCGTGGCTTTAGCTATTCAGCGTTGGGGTTTGATTGACAGCTCTGTCAGTCATCTGTTCAACCATTCAGCTACTGGCTAGCATTAGTTTAGCTTGGGACACCGCTAATTGTACTAGACTTTGTAGTTTTTCAGTTTTGTCCTCTATTTTGTATGGGACAGGGGTCGTCAGCAGGACTGGCTAACTTAAGACGACGTGGAAATCACTAATGTTAGCCTACTAGCCGCCTAGCTAAATTCCATCACACGCTAACAGTGCCGGGTGCGCGAGACAATAGCTGACTGGTGTTAGCTTGCCTCAAGGCTGTCTGAATTGTTTGTAAACATCCTGAACGACGGTTCCTTCCTGTCTAGAGAACCTTAGATCCTATAGTCAACGGCAAATTAAATAGGACAAATACTCGTTGACTCGTATTTTTTTTCCCCGTCTGACTGACCTGGGATAACCGCTGACGTTAAATAACGGTAACCTAGATGTTGGTCCAGTGTAGTGAATGATAACGGCCACAGGCGCCAGCGGGAAAATAACAGATGGAAAGATTTCACTTAAGCCACCTCGCCCACGTCCCTTTGTTCTAAACGGACATCGTTTCAAAGATAAAAAAAACCCGATTTAAAGTTAACAAAACGAGAAACAGAAACCAAGCTTTATTTTAACAACCCGCCAGTGAAATTCTTGACCCCCTTGATTTGCTCAACTGTATGCGTGGGCAGAGCTAAAGCAGCACGCTGGCCCTGACCTTCTTGTTCCACTGGCGTAACAGTCAGACGTGAACATTTGCTAAGACGTCATTAGGTTTCTTTGTTATGGGCCTTGTGTATTTTGTTAGCGCCAGAAACCACACCTCTTGTAAGCTGGAGAGCGAATGAAACTCGTGTGCACAAGTTGAGATAAAAGCTTCCTAGAGAGAGCCACAGCCGAAGTGTTTTCAAAATGAAAGCAGTCTGCCTTTTCATGGCTGCCTTTGTGATTCAACATCAACTTTTAGCGTTGATTACAGAATAATAAACGAAGACACAGATTTATGTATGCCTCCAGTCTCTCCATTAATTATCAGATATCAGCACACTGGCAAGAAGCAAGTTTTTTTGCTTCCTGAAAAATATAAACAAGGGACGAAAGGTCGTCTGCGCTCTCATAGACGAGTTTTATTAACTATAAAGTTAATACCTCATGGATCAGGTCGTTTTCTGAAAGCTGCATCAAGCTCTTTGCAGCAGCGATGCGGGTTGCCTCATATTTTTAATGGCCCCACTTCCAATGCTCGATTGAAGTGTTAACTGGCTGTTGGTAAGCATAAAAAAATCAATAATGAGGACCAAACCTTAATAGGTTGAGTTGATAAATTTCAGCATCCTTTAATTCAACAATGTTGTGATATGCAAAATAGTATTGCCAAAAATAAACATTAAATGCTTATAAATTGGCTAGAGCACCAAATTTGCTAGTATAGCCTAACTTTAATCAAGAGGAATGGCTTTTAGCGTTTATGGTAGTGAAAGAACAAAAACTAAAGATATCACAAAAACATCGATTGTCTGTCCAAAGATATTTTAAAAAATAATTTAACTTGTGCTTTTAATCGCCTCGTGAAGTGCAAGTGAATCTCTTTGATGTGTTCAAAGTCAGGACCTTTTGTCTGAAATTTGTTGCATTTTGAGTGCGTTGACGTAACCTCTCAGCTCCCAAGTGGGGGTGTCCCAATTCATTGTAGAACAGTTTCATGGACACAAAGGCAACAGAGCCTCGGGCAGCAAGAGAATGCCCTGTCAGCATTGGGTTTGAGATTCATTTAGCTGGGAAGGTCAGAGGGGACAAATGTGGTGGGCCAACGGGTAGTTCACCTATGGTCATGACAGCTGACTCATACAGAGTTGAAATTACCTACCCACATCAATTCTTGGTAAATATGACAATGGGTTTAACATGCTTAAGGGTTCTGTGTGAACTAAACTGAAACTAGTTGTCACTACAGTGCTTACTCCTATATTTGGGTAACTGATTTTGGTGAAATGATTTTTAACCCACATCTTTTTATTTTAAATCTCCATCTCTGTTTATTCTTAAACATCCCATTTTACATCTAGCGACTTGCTCCAACATTTCTTGTCTGTTGTGCAGTCCTCAGTATGTGAGAAAATCATGGAGCTGCTGGGTCAGAATAAGATTGACCACCACCAGAGGCAGGTGGCGATCCTCAGCCAGGACAGCTTCTACAAGGTGCTAACTCCCGAGCAGAAGGCAAAGGCACTTAAGGGCCAGTTCAACTTTGACCATCCAGGTTAGTTGGTTGCACCTCAGCTAGGTTGCAGAAAGCACATGCATGTGACTCTTATCACACATTTCAGTTGCCTTAAGAAAAATCTTCTTTTAAACCATTTGACCAGATACTTAATCATGAAGTGGAGTTTCACTTGCAATATTTTGAGAAATTGGTAACTTGTAATACTTCTTTAGCACTATACAGGTTTAAAGTTGAGATTAAGATAACAGTGACCAGCATATTTAGGCAAGCAAATTACCAAGATGATATAAAAGGTTTTAAATAGGATTGTGTTCAGCAGCATGCTTTGCTGCCACGTTGATATTTTTCCCAGCGTGTCTTTGGCAGAAGCATAGACTCCATTTATGGAGCTGGCTTTGCCCCCTCATACTCCTGCTTCCTTCCTCGGCTGATTAGAAATCCTTACCGTCAGCAGGCCTTTCTCATAGGCAGCTGCTCTAAGGCTCAGACTGAACCCAACACCTGTTACACGAAAGGGATTCCCAGTTGCCAAACGTGCAGCTGGGGGTCCCACATAGGGTTCATAGCAGCACACCAAGGTGGTGTGACTGGGATTAAATCATAAGACAACTCACGAATATCACAACTGGAACCTTACTTTTTTTGTCCTCAGATGCCTTTGACAACGAGCTGATCATGCAAACACTCAGACAGATCCTGCAAGGGAAGACGGTCCAGATCCCAGTTTATGACTTTGTCACTCATTCCAGGTGAGCACATCTGTCTGTTGCATGTGTTCTGAAGAGAGCAGAGTAGAATCAGATAAAATAAGTTACAATAAACCGTATAAACTTTCACAATGCCATGTCTGAGTATAGCCACTGACAGAGAGGAGAATACTCTTCTGTGTGTGTTGTTCCAGGAAAGAGGAGTTTGTTACGGTGTACCCGGCTGATGTGGTCCTGTTTGAGGGCATCCTCATGTTCTACTCACAGGACATCAGAGACCTGTTCCAAATGAAGCTGTTTGTTGACACAGATCCAGACACACGGCTCTCACGCCGAGGTGTGTGGTGAGAGTGGGGTTGACAACTTAAGTGTAGTACACCCCCTTACCTAAGTAAACCCAAGTTAGAGGGTAAGGGTTAACTAAAAATCTGGCACAGGTAGACTTGTTGCAGAAGAACATTTTAACACTAGGTAAAAGTTCTCTCAAGTCACCACTGAATTTAAGCTGTGGGGGTTTTCTATGAATGTATTTGTGCCATTTTGTGCAATGATCAATAATTGTTAATTTTTCTTTTACTCTTTTTTTCATTCTCAGTTTTAAGAGACATCAGTGAGCGTGGTAGAGAACTTGAGCAAGTGCTGAATCAGTACATCACTTTTGTCAAACCGGCCTTTGAAGAGTTCTGTTTACCAGTAAGTGATGTTTCCAACTTATAATCATCTTAAGCAGAAGAGCCCAACAGATACACTGGGATGGCTGACATTATCAGACAGATTTAGCTCAGAACAGATAAATTGATTAAAGTGTACATGTTGCAGATGTGAAACAGAAAATTGCTATTCAGAGAGACAAACAAAACAATTTAACCTGTCATTAAAAAGTTCCTATTATATTATTTGTCCAGCAGGGTGCGCCAGTGAGTTTGATGTAACTGCTGAGTTCACATCCTAGTCACAGTTCTTGTTAAACTAAATTTAAGGGCTTTTGTCGAAAATTTTGTATTATTTATTAAACTAGTTATTTATATTCTGTTAGTGGTCTTACTTTGAGATAAATGTGTCTTGAGCATTAATGTTCTCTTTGTTTCTATCAGACAAAGAAGTATGCAGATGTGATTATTCCACGAGGAGCGGATAATCTTGGTGAGGACAATAATTGATAGATTCTCTAATGTTTTTACACATTAAAACCCATTTTCGATATGTTTAATGTATCTATGAAGACTTTGGTGGATAGAGGCCATAATGGCAGCTCCTAGTATAGCTACCAAAGCCAGTTGCATTGTGGATAATGTAAGCACCAGGTGATCGCATGAAAGGGCAATGTGTTAAATAATACTGCTGGTTACTTTCTAACAGTCCGTTGAGTCTGACGGTTGTATAGATATGGTATAAATTAGAGGAGTACTTTTAAGTCTTCTGTGTAACCATCTATGTCTCTGTCATTGCCTACAGTGGCCATTAATTTGATAGTACAACACATCCAAGACATTCTGAACGGCGGGCTGAGCAAGCGTCACAACGGCTGCATGAATGGCCACAGCACTCCACGTCAGCGGCGGACCTCCGAGTCCAGCAGCCGGCCTCATTGACCTCATCACACCTCTCTTCACAGGGCGGAGAGGGGTGTCGGGGTTGCGCTGTAAATAATGCCAGTTGGCATCCCTGTATTTAAGAGAGAAAAGAGATGCAAAAATAATTGAAATGCCTTTTATTATTATGACTACTCTTGTTATAAGTTACTTTCAATGTAATTGTTGAACTTGAGATTTAGATTTTTGTCAAGAGAGAAAAAGAAAGTTCTTGTTATTCTTGTGATGAGACCATGGGTTAAAGTTGACCCCATGCATTTTCCTCCCAGATTGAATTTTGTTTTTTATGTATCCCCTTGCTGCTTCATGGAAATTCATGCCATTAATGAATAAAAGAGGGGAACCTTTTTTTTTGTAATGACTGATAAAACTTGAACCCCTAATGGCCGGAGAGTCTGATGAGTGTTTGGGTGGGTTCCAAACAACAAGGATGAGGAAGCAGATGAAGAGTTGAAGAAACAAGGATGGCACTCTGTATCTGTACTGACAATCTCAGAAGTGTTCCCCTCCCCCCCTCTTTTTCTTCCACTGTTTAAATTCCCTTGTATTGTGTGGTGTAATTTGTTACACTAGAGGTCTGTTAACCACAGTATTCATCACAGTGATTCTGTATCATGTCTGCAGCAGCAGAAACACACTACACATTTATAAGTACTGGTTCTAACATGCAGAATAATGTGAGTA
Source organism: Acanthurus leucopareius (assembly GCA_029814765.1). Classification (NCBI taxonomy): domain Eukaryota; kingdom Metazoa; phylum Chordata; class Actinopteri; order Acanthuriformes; family Acanthuridae; genus Acanthurus; species Acanthurus leucopareius. The sequence goes on along the minus strand of JAQMCX010000008.1, from coordinate 6,949,524 downwards.
CAAAGCCAGTGAAGCCAAAGGCTGAAAGGTTCAGCTGACTACTGTATTAACTTTAGTTAATAACCGTAGTTAGTTACTGTGTTAACTCTGTGTTAAGTCTAGTGTTGTGGGTATTGTTACATTTTTGGGATGCATGTACCCTCTAAATAATGGCCAACAGATATATGAGTGAATCAAAACAAATACTCATACATACAAGTACTCCTGTTCCTGAAAGAAGAAGATCATAAGGTTATTTCACTTGGGATGTATAGTTTACTTATATCTTACACCAACTTAGATGGTTTTTCTTGCATTCACTTGACAGAATCAGCCCTTTTAAATAAAATAAAGGTCTGACATGTATACTCTCAGGTTGATAATACTAATAATTTTGATTTGAAAAGCCAGAAAGGGTTTTATAAGGGCCTTCAGTGCCACAGCAATATCCACTTTCGCAGGTGTGTGGCCACTGACCACCAAGACCCACCGCAATGCCTCTGCAAAGTTGCCTCAGGTTAAAGTGTACAGTAAGTATTCAAACTAGAAATCGGTTTCCATTTTAACTTAAGTTTACAATTAAAAATAACTGTTGAATCAGTTTTGTATTCCATGTGATGTATTTGCTGTGTATAGTGCGATTGAATGAATGATTTGTACCATGAGATTTGTATGGTATGGCTGTTGGATTGGATATTTGGATGATTTATTACTGAATGATGTCAATTGCTTAATGGTCAATAAACTGATGAAGCTCAGTGTCACTTTCTTGGAAATGTTATTTGGACGAAGCTTGTTTATGAATTGCTTTGATGACGTTGCGTAAAGGTACAGATTTGAGAATATGCGAACAAAGGCATGACAAAGAAGGGTTCACACAATGAAATGCAGTACTGGTGCAGAACCGGGAAATAGGTCAGTATGATTCAGTATGTCCACTAGGGGGAGTAATCGAATGTTGTAGTGAGGCGTACTTCAAATGCTGACGGACTGAATGAATTGAATGCTACTGAATGCGCGTAATCGTCCGGAATACTTGAAATCATTGGGAAGCAATTTGCCGAAACTATGGGTTCAGCTGTAAACAGCATGGCAAGACGCACTGTTTGTGGTTTAATGGATTATTTCAGTAACATATTACAAGTGCGACGTACATGTTCCCACACTGCTGCAGTGCTATGAACTCATGCTATTTCACGAGGTTCTAAAACAAAAAACCTTTCAAAACGTTACTATTTGACATCCTTTTGTCATGTAGCTGACTTCATCGAAATAAACAGAAAGAAGGTAAAGAAAAGAAGATAGTCTCACCGAGCAATAAGAGTTTACCGAGGAGCACCTGAAGGCAGCAGGAAAAGTTGTCAGTGGGGAAGCAAGATGGTGGTATGTGTCAACACAGCATGCCTTGGTTTAACCAGCAATTGAGCTCGTTTTGAATGACTTTTAACCTCTTTTTTTCGCATATGCACACAGAAATTTGGGCTCCAATTCAAAGCCACTCTGGAAAATGTCACCAAAGTGAGACCACTTGGTGACGACTTCCGCTGGTTTCTGAAGGTAGGTGGCTGTCAAGCTAGCATGCTAGCTCACTTCCCTAGTATATCATCTCTCTTTCTCATTTTCTATGCTCTAAAATGGTCATTTTTGATGATGCTTATTGTCAGAGCAAATATCCTGGTGTGACTTCCTACTTGACAACTAAATGATGTTGTCTGTGCAGAAGTTAATTATGTTGATATAGTATTCACTGTTCACTGCTGTACTGACCAATGCTCACAATGTTTTTAAGTATATATATATATATATATTTATTTATATTTGCTTTGATTTAGCTGAAGTGTGGAAACTGTGGAGAAATCCCAGATAAATGGCAGTATATAACATTAGTGGTAAGCAAAAATATAAGTTTTCTGTTCATACATTTTAGCAAATTGTACATATTGTCATACAAGGTATCCAACCTGATTTGTGATGACTCCACAGGAGAGCGTACCACTGAAAGGAGGAAGAGGCAGTGCTAGCATGGTGCAGAAATGTAAACTTTGTGCCAGGGAAAATTCAATTGGTATGAGCTGCAAGTCTGTTTCACTTACTTTGTCTTCATCTGCTGAGATAAAACTCTGGTGGAAGTGTAACATGTCATTTGCTCTCTTACAGATATCCTGGCAGACACAATCACACCTTATAATGTAAGCAAACACCCTGTGCTTTTACTTAGAAATATACTCATCATTAGTCTTTTTTCATGCAGCTTAACAGTCTACACCAGAGACTTCATTGTTTTCAGTGCATGTGTTTGCAAACAGCCACATACTTAAGTGGCACTTCATGGCTATTGATGTTGAGAGTAATCTTGTAAAAATTTTTGTAATTCAGTTTTTAATGGAAACACCACTTATTAAAGAAAACACTGATGATTTTAATGTATTAATCAGTAGTAACATAATAGAATACCTGTGTTTGGTATAAATGATTTAAGGGAGAAATTCTCAAATTAAGGCATCTAAAAACAGTGTTTATTGAATTTATCATAAAACAATTGCCAGGTGCTCATGTTAACATTGAAACAGGCTTTGCTCCTTGCTGCTTTTCTCCCTCCTCTTTATATTTGCAATCAAGAAATCCCTCCCATGTGCTCGTTTTGTTCTTTTGTGCTCTTATAGAGATTACAAATGTAAACATATGGTTTATGTAAAATCTAGAAGTTGTGTGAGCTCTTGCTTGCTGCAGTTTCTTATATCAAGGGATCTGTCTCTTTGTTCATTGGCCCGTAAAAACAACTGCACAGTGCACCCTTAAGAAAGTGTGCGTGTGTGTTTCTGTCTGTCTGTCTGTCTCATGTGTGTCTAATGGTGCTGTATGTCTTTTTTGGTTGAAGGCTGACGACAGTGAAAGATTCAAGACAATGGTGCAGTTTGAGTGTCGAGGTCTTGAACCCGTTGACTTCCAACCACAGGTGAAAATCTTTGAAAACACATGCAAGTACTTCAGTGTGTTTAGCACAGGCCTTTTTCACAGTGGAAAAGCAAAGGTAAAGCAAAGGAAAAGGAATGGCTCTGTTCCATTCAGGTGTCTATAACAGTAGGTGATTCTGCATAACAACAAGACTCAGAGAATAAACTGTGAAAGGGGACTTTTTATCACTGACGCCTGAACTTTTCCTATTGACTTGATTTGTTAAAATGTTTTCTGTACAAATGACAGTGTGTACACTTTTAAATTGATCTTTTCTCCAGTGACATTTGGCCTGTCATTTACAATTGTAAAAATTAATTGCTGCACTATGTGTTGGTGTGCCAATTGTTTGGCCTTGGTATTAAATTGCTGACTAATTAGAGCATTTTATTGGCACACCAAAATGTAAATACAATAAAGTTTTATTAATCAATTTTAGATGCAAATGTACTCCTTGCTGAGTAAAAATTTTTGTTAAATTTGTCATCTGTGAAGTGGATAATATAATAACATTATATGACTCTTTCCAATTTCTTCTTTTTTGAACCCTCTCCAGGCTGGTTTTGCAGCAGAAGGAGCTGAGTCTGGAACACAGTTTAATGAAATCAACCTACAAGAGAAAGTAAGTACAGTGAGAACGACCTGCCCCAGAGAGTAATTTAGTTTTGTTTAGATGTTCTTTATTGCTTACAGGTGAACTATAACAAATTGACTTGAAACAAGATTTCAACCTTGAAACAGAACTGTTGGATAGCATTCATTTGTGTCAAAATAGTGAATCCCAATAAGTTATTTTGTGGCCAGTTCTTTCATTAATTTGGCTCATGATGGTGTTGACTGATTATTTCTCTCAGAGATCCTAACAGTGTTGGACCTCTATTATCTATGCAACTCATCAATCCCCCCTTTTATTTGTAAATTTCAGGACTGGACAGACTATGATGAGAAAGTCAGCGAGTCAGTGGGAGTATATGAGGTCACACACCAGTTCAAAAAGTGCTGATGTCATCGTGTGATGAGCCTCAAGGGCGAATGAACACTACAGCCAAAGAGTCTTCTTTGCTGGTCTCAAAAGGATGACCCTTCAGATGCTGAGGTGGCATGGTTTGGTTGATTATGAACATTATTGGGTGGATTAAATCCTTTTGTCCAAACACATTTTGGATTAATCAACAGCATCAAAGGTTTTTTCACTGCTTCAATAAAATTGAAAGGTGAACATTTTGAGTGAGGCTTCTTATTTACACATTTGAGGGCTACTTTCAGTGGGAACAAGTGAAAGAGTTCTCACTCTGTCAATATTTTAACATACCAAAGCTTTCAAGGCATTTCTATCAACATTCAATGGTGTGGAGAGGACTGTGTTAAGTAATAGACCTCTCTCTCAGTGATGTCTAATCTGTAACAGAATAATTACAAACAAACAAACAGAAAACCTCACTGCTTTTCAGAAAACAGCTAATTCAGGGATACTTGAATAATGATTTGGCCCTCTGTATCAAAACCACCCAGAAAATTCCATACAATGCTGAAGCACATAATAGCATATATGAAAATATTAATTCAAACAAAGTTCTTAATAAAATAAATTGTTGAAAAAACTGAATAAAAGAGTACACAGATTTCTAAAATATTACTACAAACTGACATTTACTCAGCTTCCCCTATTAAAAAGCAGCAGAATGTATGTCAATTATGTGTTTAAGCACCAATGAAAAAAGGGCCTTTCTACATGTTCGAAAAAACAATCATTTTGAACATAAGAAAGAAAATAAAAAGTTATGTCAATGCGATTTTATGGAGACAAGTGATTGTCTTCAGAATAACCCGAGAATATCCAAACTAACACAGGCACAAGGTTTTTTCCTCACCGAGTGAAGCATCATCGTGGATACAAACGATCTTTGTACGGCAGGCAGTTAGCAGGACACCGTCAGTGCTGCTCGTAGTGCTGCTTGCTGCTGCGTGCTGCTGCTTGCTGCTCACAGACCTGCCTCCCTTTGTGTGGACCAGCTGCTGAAAACAACCGACCATGGCTCCTGCAAGGAAAAACAGGGTGTTTGTCATCGGGGTGGGCATGACAAAGGTAAAAGTATTTAATTGGAGTATTGTCTCAATTCACCAGACGACAAGAGCAACCTTACATAAGAGTTTATGCTAGCATAAGTGGCTATTTCTAAATTGAATGGTACTTTAAAAATTTATAATTTCAAAACTGTGCTTTTATACAATTATTTTATTCTTAGCTGAAAGTTTATGGTATTAAAAATGCCCAATTGCTGTCAACATATTGTGTCAACAACTGACATTTCACGTTGTAAACAATAGCTGGCTAAGTTAGCCAAAGTCGTCAAGGTGAGTGTAGTGTAGTTTCAGTTCATGTGAATAATTTTTAGTTTTACAGTTTTTTTAGAGTCTGGGTTGAATGTAGACGTACCTGGGTCTGTTTTAATGGCTCCCATACCCACAGTGTGAGTCCATAGTTCATGGCCGACAGTTCTGCAATCTGTGTTAAGGGTCATCCCACCAACAGACTGCTGACATGATGAGGTGTAGCTCCAGAGTGTCAACTCTGTAAGAGCAGATCTTAGGTCAAGTCTGATGTTTTCACAAGCAGATTGTAGATTATAGAAAAATTTTAGATGGAAAGCTTTCAAACCTCTTAAAGATAAATTGAAAATGTATCCTTATTTATGTTTTATGATGTCCATTTAGTACAAAAACCTGCTTAATTCAGTGCTTTAGAAGAGATAACATCTATAATTTTAATCTGTGACTGATGTCACTCTACATGCCTGATGCCCCTGAAAAGTATATGGATAATGTGTCTTTCCTAGCAGTGCTGTCCCTTCCAGTCCTCCCAGTCTCAGAAAAATATTTAACTTTCAAGTAGAATTTTTCCACTCTACGAATGAAGCCTTAATTATAAAACCTCCTATATGATGAACTTTAAAGCATGAAAAAGACAAATAATGTTTTTCAAACTTTATTTTTACTATGGGTTAAAGCAATGAATTGAGCTTTTCTGATAAAAACCATTAACTGTATGCAGCTGCTGTAGCCACCACAACCCCCTTCCCTGTACACACTCACACCTGACTCACACATAATAGAATAATCATTTCTTCTCTGTTTGCAAGTAAAATTACATATAGTGACTCAACCAGTATTTTAAGTAGAGCTGCACAAAATGTTATATTTTAAATGAAGGGCTTTGGGTCAAGGTTTTTGAATAAGGCTTTGTATGTCTGCCATCATTCTTCATGAGGTCACTGCCTCCCAAAAAACACAAACTTTTGCCTTGTGTTCCTCTCTCATACTTTTCTGTTTGTTTCTGCAGTTTGACAAGCCTGGAGCCAGAGACAACTATGATTACCCTGATATGGCCAAAGAAGCAGGTGCTTATCTTCATACAATATGCACATTGTTAGTCACCGGAGAGATACCATATCTGAATATCTGTGAGATGGATCTTGTTGTGTAACAAAGTGTTTAATTATTGAATTTCTACATCCCATTTTAGGTCAAAATGCTCTGGCAGATGCAGGAATCCCATATTCTGCCATTGAACAAGCCTGTGTAGGTTATGTCTATGGTAAGATTATGTTTTTAAATCTAAAAATATATATATCTATATATATATATATATATATATGTGTGTGTGTGTGTGTGTGTGTGTGTGTATACACACACA
>JAQMCX010000008.1:6929668-6942267 GCA_029814765.1 Acanthurus leucopareius | reverse complement strand
TATATATATATATATATATATATATATATATATATATATATGTGTGTGTGTGTGTGTGTGTGTGTGTGTGTGTGTGTATACACACACACACATATACAGTATATATATATTTATTTATATATAATATGTGTGTGTTTGTGTGTGTGCATGTGTAGTCTATAAGCACACATTTTCTAAAGGAAGATGCTTTTGCCGATGACAGAATCGAATAATGTGTCTCCTTTATTGTAATTACCTGGAAAAAAGAGTAAAATAAATAAAGCATAGCATCTTCTCCTTCAGGGGACTCCACATGTGGGCAGAGGGCCATTTACCACAGCCTGGGCCTGACCGGCATCCCTATCATCAATGTCAACAACAACTGCTCCACAGGCTCCACAGCTCTCTTCATGGCACGGCAGATTGTTCAGGGAGGTAAGTCAAGCAGAACGCTTTTAAAGCGGTAAACGGCACCAGATCTCCGTCATTCAGAGAGAAGCCTGTTAAGTATTTGCATTACAACGGAAGGATGTAGTCAGTCAGGTTATTCAGAGAGGATTCAGTAGATAGCAGTTTCACACTTCTTCAACAGCTTCTGCAGCATAACTATCATCTATGTTATGAAAATGTAAATCAACCTATTAAACCGTATTTTTTCTTTCGCAGGTCTTGCTGATTGTGTCCTTGCGCTCGGCTTCGAGAAGATGGAGAGGGGCTCTCTGTCTGCCAAGGTATAGAACTGTATGTTGTTGTTATGGATGTAGAGGAGGGACCCTGAATAACATGAGCAACATCTTGCAGTCTACCATACATGTGTTATTACTATGTGTGTCCTGTAGCTTCTCTTTGAAAAGAAAGAATACCCGCTGGGGGTCCTCACACTTCTTCTGCCCCTGTAAAACAAAGAGAGAAGCCTCACTGATTAATATTTAAACACTGATCACAGCAGACACAACAGATTAGAGTGGCTGTACCCTAGAAATGAAGAAGTAATGAACCCCTGCTTCCTTTGATTAGTTTTAATTAACTGCTTATTGCTTTGAGGGAATTCATAACACAGGAGAGCCGAAGGGAGAGCAGAAGAATCAAGATGGAGCTTTGCCTTTTAAAAAAATACAAAAATATAGGCTGCACAGTTTTTCAAAATGAATGTCTTTCTCTGTTTTTCTTTTTCTATCAATGCATCAAAAAATACAGAAATCTTTCATCCACAAAACAGGCTTCACTATCTCATGAAGCAGGTTTAACAGATGTGATAGCTCACTCCATTTTAAGTCCCAGCTTTTAGGTGTCTTAATGCAAATGCATCATCATTCCCTACTTCAGTCATCTTTTTTTTTAAGGTTGAAAACTAAGTAAAGTACCTGTTTCTAGTTTATGGACAGGACCAATCCCATGGACAAACACATGGAGGTGATGATCAATCGCTATGGGATGGCAGCAGCTCCAGCAGCACCACAGATGTTTGGCAACGCTGGCAGGGAGCACATGGAGAAATATGGTACATACAATTCATTTATTAAATACAAATGCATCTTACATAGACTAAAATGGGAAAGTGATGATTTAACCTCACTGTCAGCTTGTGATTTTTACAGTATCATATACACTAAATGTTTGTGTCAACTTGTGAACCTCCCTCAGGCACGAAGATGGAACATTTTGCCAAAGTTGCCTGGAAAAACCACAAACATTCCACCAACAACCCGTAAGACACAGCTTACTTCAAACACGGACTACTGCCTCAGAATACCCTTGGTTTATTTTTACTCAAGTCTGTGTGTGAATATGCGTGTCTCCATATGTGCAGGTACTCCCAGTTCCAGGATGAGTACAGTTTGGAGCAGGTGATCAACTCCAGGAAGGTGTTTGACTTCCTTACTCTTCTGCAGTGTTGGTAAGAGCATCACTGATTTCAAGGTCGAAGATTCAAGGTTCATTTATGTCTCATTCTGCAACACAAGGTTGCACAAAGGAGAAACTGTTTTAAGATCTTGTATTAGCTGGCAGCAGATTCTTCTGTAGCGGTTCCTTAATGTTTTCTTTTGATAATAAACTCATATCAAGACTTCTATCAAGACTTAAGGTTTATGATGAGATTAAAGATAGCAAGGAGCAATTTTTCCATTTTCTCAAAGTGCAGATTCTGCTTCAGCTCTTTACACAACCCTGCCTGTTTATCCCGCTCTCCCTCTCCTGTCAGCCCTACGTCAGATGGTGCTGGAGCAGCGGTTTTAGCCAGTGAGGCCTTTGTCAGGAAACACCACCTGGAGAACCAGGCAGTGGAGATTTTGGCCCAAGAGATGGTGACTGACTTGTCCTCCACTTTTGATGAAAATAGCTGCATTAAGATGGTAAGAAATTGTCATATACAAAGTTTGTACTGTGAAAACAGGCTGAATGGTGTGTTTGGCGGATCAGCATGCACAAATCATGTACTCAATCAGAATAACATCCTCCAACAATAAAACTCTTTTATGATAGATGAGAGATTACCCCTTTGACATACAGGTTTTATGAATGTCAAAAACCCTTAACTGCAGAGAAACTACACAAAATGAAGCACTGCTGAAGAGGAACGGCCCTCTGAGATTAAAAAGATATCATGAATTAGTTTACAGGCACAAAGGAGTAGTTTCAGTGGTGGTTAATAACTAAGATTGTAAGAGCAAATGAGGGCAGTGCTGAATAGAGCCACACATGCACAAGGCTCATGGGAGTCCTAGAGAACTAATGCATGCCCGGGGACATAAAAAACCTCCACAAGGAAACAGAAGTTTCCTACTTTGAATTGTCAGCCAGAAGAAAAAGCCTGATGCTGGGCAAAAATCACAGGGACATCAACGCACCACCTTACAGCTGAACCCTTAAGGCCATGTGTAATAACTGACGAGAAAGACTGAGCTGAACTGAGCAGTCCACATAGAAAGAAACCTTGGAGAGACAAGCCTTGTCATGATACTCAGGATCTCACTGTGAAAGGAATACAGAATGTGGTGATAAAAAAAAAGCTCAAGTAGAAGCTCTCTTCAGCCTGCAAGACTTACTGTTACAGTTGAAGGAACAAAATACAACTGTACACGTCTAAAGATCTGGAGACGCTTATCCTGTCTGTGTTCGGATGATGGATATTTTCACTACACGACCTAAGAGATCCATTGGTCATTAAAGTGCTTATGACTTTTTTAGTTCCTTTCCTTTTGAACTTTCAATCTGGTTATTGTCTAAAAGCTGTTTTCCTCAATTAAAACCCATATCTTCTTGTCCTAAAAGGGCTTTTAATTTTAATCCAATACAACTACAATTATATCATGGGTGAACAGGGTGTCAAACAAGGTACATTTATATTCAAATAATTTAACATTTAAAATCGCATTTGTTTCCTTAAATGAAGCTCCTTAACACAGTTCTTTTTTTTCCGCTCAGGTGGGATATGACATGTCTCGGCTGGCTGCCAAAAAATGTTATGAAGCTGTAGGTCTGAAGCCGAGCGACATTAATGTGGTCGAGCTCCACGACTGCTTCTCAGCCAATGAGCTGATCACCTATGAGGCTCTGGGGCTCTGTCCAGAGGGTAAGACTGCAGCTACCAAGAGTCTCATTTTTGATCCGGCTACTTTAAAACTTAACTGTTAGAGAGGCAAGAACAGGATCTATCCTTCTTCCACAGTTTAGATTCCTACTTTTCTAAAAGTCAAAAATAGAAACGACCATGTTCTTATTGTGTTTTTTTGCCGCTTATCTTTGTAAGTTATGTAAAACTATCAGCTGATATTCCTGCACAGAGCAAGGTATGCTTAGCTGAGTGGATGATGTGTGACAATATTCTGTTTGTCTCTCTGTTGAACCATCAGGAAATCAGCAAAAGAACTAGAATTTAAATGTGATTTGGTCATTGTCAGACATGTTGCCTGTAGTTTCCCGTCTCTTTGTTTTTAGGTTATAAGGACATTTGGCTTCTAGGCTAAATACAGATCATCGCTCTGTTGAGAGCCATTCTTTTGGGAGATACAATAATAAAGGATGAAAAGAGCGAGCTGAGTAAAACTGGTTGGCTGCGTGGTGTCACAGTGAGGGATGTGAAATAGCTCAGGTCTTACTGAGCCATACAGGCAGGACAGGACTGTTGCACAGGAAACTAACAGTGTTTTCAACAAGAAGGATTCAGAAATACAAAAAACTGACATGGGCTAAAAATTAGGGGTGACATGACTTCCTTAAAATGTCTCAATATTTTTGATTAGCTTTACTGACGTACCAAATCATTGACTGCATAGAGAGCACAGATGAAGCAACAACACAGTTTAATCTGTTAGGCAAAAACCGGACAGTTTTTTGAATGTTGCCTTCAGGGGATTCTACAGATTTTTTAGGTTTGCATTTCACATAATAACACACGGCGGACCAACTTTATCTTGTTTTCTTTTTTTTCTTTTTTTTAAGAAACACTCCTTTTATTATTATTTCTGAATTTCTTAATCAGATTTTTGTAATAAAAATATTGTACTATATACAAACAAAGGCATGTTTTCTTATATCCTTTGAGTTCTTAGGTAATAACATGCATGTTAAAGATATTATATTAACATGTAAAGCTGATGTTTGATTTTTCTGAGTATTGTTTCGTGATCTCGTGCGTTTTGTCATGTCTGCAGGAAAAGCAGGAGAGCTGATTGACAGAGGGGACAATACATATGGAGGCAAGTTTGTGGTCAACCCCAGCGGTGGTCTCATCTCTAAGGGACATCCTCTTGGTGCCACAGGTATGCTGAGCTGACTCTGGATAAAAACTGCTTGTCATATACTACAGGACAAAGTGTGCAGAACATAATCCGGAAATGCAAATTAGAGTGAAAAAGCATTTGCAGCCGTTGTTTATTTTAACTTGTTCGCAGCAAATGAACTGTTCAGAACATGTAAACGATGGTCCACAGTGACCACCAGGTGGCATATTTCTCACAGTGATGGCCACCTGCATTGTAACTGGGTGAGAGTGATCCTGAGCCTGCATGTGAGAGGGCAGCCGTCTGTGGCTTTGGCAAGCCTCGCATGTAATCTCTCTGAATATTAAACTGCTGAGGGATGAGACGGAACAGTGCAGCTGACTCCCCCAGCCTGCAGCTCATTCCTGCCACTCTTTATGTTTTTTATACACATACCACTTTTTATATACACTGTCACTGTGGAGTCAGTCAGTATGTGTGCACTCCATCATACACACCTACACAGATAGACTAACAGGGACAGCAAGATGAAACAGAGCAGTATTTCCCTTCTTCCCTCATTTGACACAGATCATTGGATTTGTCACTGTCTGCTTTCTCTTTTTCTGTGATTTGTCATTTTTATCTCCTCCCTCTCCCCATATCTCACATTTTCAACCACAAGTCACTTCGACTCCTTATTTTTTGCCAGACTTTTCTCATTTATGTTGTTAATACGTCTTTAGGTCTCGTGGGTCACTCTCTCAGTGTGCGGGTGTCTGAGACAGCTAAGCTCTATCTGTTGCTCCTAATCGCGGTTGTAAAGCTCTGACCTCTTGCCTTGTGAACACTGCGGGCAGAAATACACTCACATTACATCTATGCCTGGTGTTTTGAAGCCTCTAAAATCGATTTTTTTTTTAAACAGGTCTGCCTCATTTTAATTTGAAAAATTTAGGGCTAAACTGCAGCTGAAACAGAGGTTTCCACTTTGTGCTAAAATACTCATCTGGACTTACAATGTTGAGTTTACAATACACTGTTAAAAGAAACCACAGTAGTGGTCACGTAACCAGTGATGGTTTATTGACTGGAAGAGGGTCTGAGGGAATCCATTTTTAATGTGGTATAGAGTTAAAAAACTCTCGGGCTTGTTTGCATTTAATTAAAACAATAACAGTGGTCATGGGCAGCGCTAAACCCCTGATGCAACAACAGAGCCCTTCGAAACAGTAATATGCAGATATTGAAAGGGGAGGAGAATGCCTAGCAACAGCCTACATCCTGTGAGTCACACCACATGTGACCTGACCTCCAGGGACTTTGAAACCTCACAGAAGCAGAGGCTGACGTATGTGATGCATTACCTCTTATCCTTGCCTTTTAGAAATAAAAGGTTGAAAGGATTGCGAGCATCATCGTTTCATAAAAAATGTGCGTCAATCTGAACTTTTCTTTTCATTGTCTATAAATTGTGTATCTAAAGTTATCCCCACAGGCTGTTTATTCTGGAAAATGGCCTTGTGGACCCCACAGTAAATTTTTCAGTTGGCATTTAGACATTAGACATTAGACATTCTAACACAAACAAGTCCCCTTGGAGAAGATTAGGAGAGTGCTGCAGAATGTGAACGATGCACCACGAAGAGGTCTTACCCTTAAGTCCTTTAGCTTATTGGGATAATGGAGAAATGCAAAAGCTCATTAAGCAGATGGGATGAAATGCTTAGCTGTAACGCTAGCGCAGGAGCTGTCCCTGGCGAGATTAGGGAGTGAGTTGTCAGATTAGGAGTCAACTTGTCACCCCTCTTAGTGTGAACATTGTGTTTAACGCTTGCAGGTTGCCCTGGTGTCTTCACCTGGAGACCCAGAAATTTGACAGGACTTATACTGATTTAAATTGTCCTAAGTGACCAAGTGTTGTAAAAAAATAAGAAAATAAAGAAGCTCCTTTTTCTGTGCAAGGAATTTACTCTAAAATCTTTCACTCATGCATTATACAGAATGCATATTGTGGATTTTTGTCTCTAGGAACTTCATTTCACACCCTAAATGAATCCACGTTACAACATAATGAAGCAAGGCTTAAAAAGTAGTTAACTAATATCTTCTTAACTGATAATCTTCTTCACTTTTTTTATCTTTCTCACTTTATTCAATGTACCCCTCATCAGTTTATGTATGATGATACATATTTCATTGTTTCATACAGCTTAAATAACATTGGTAGGTCCTCAGTTCACTTCTCATCACGTCTCCCTCCGCAGCACGTCTCACACATGCACTGCTAACCTTGAATTTTGAGCACATCTACCGTCTGCACTGCATATATGTGACAGCACATGACTAAATCATTTGATACAGACCTCACAGCATCCTATACCATGATTGGTTTATATATCCACCATCATCTATCTGTGAATGAAACACGTCATGCCTCCTGCACGTTTTAGCTTGGCAGACACAAGGTTTCTAACAAGTATTTCCAATATGTGAGAACACATTTGACGTGGACCGTCTCTCTTGTGTGTGCGTCAAGTGTGAAAGGTCCATGCACAGATCTGTATAGACCTGATTCTGCAGACAGTGTACACAGTTCACATGTGAAAATAACTAATGAGTTACATGAACCTTTACCCTCTTTTCCCTCTGCTCCCCCAGGTCTGGCCCAATGTGCAGAGCTGTGCTGGCAGCTCCGAGGGCAGGCAGGCAGGAGGCAGGTCTCTGGGGCAAAAGTGGCCTTGCAACACAACATTGGCTTAGGAGGAGCTGTGGTTGTCACTCTATACAGGATGGGATTCCCCCAGGAGGCCAGGTGAGGAAGTTATTACCAACAATTCATTATTGGTTCAGTCAGATAGTTTAATTTAGCATTACTCTAGATTTGATATGTGATTAATTGTTGCAGGTACTGTTATGCAGCAGATCTGTTCTGTAATCAATCCACCTGTCAGCATGCCCTTTGAGCTGGTGTGCATCAGAAACATTTTCTATCCTCAGTGCTAATGCCCTCAGCGCTATGTGCCCAGCTATTACAGTCTCTGCTTCTGCAGATACCGCACATTGTTTATCAAGACTTAAATGCTAGATAGCTAAAGTTCATGTTTCACTTAATGTATACCTTGCTTTCTTGTTTTGTTTTTTTTTTCTTCTTCCCACAGTCGCCGCGTAGGTGCAGTTCCCACCAGCTCAGGCAGCGGGCTGGAAGAATTTAAAGCTTATCCTGTCTTTAAAGAGATTGAAAAACATCTCCAAAAGGTATGAGAGCACACTGTCACCAACATAAGCCCCCTTGTATCTTTATGTAGTTATTCTGTGTCTGATTTAATGGAATAAGTATATTTTCATGCAATTACAAAAAGAAGGTCAATATCTTAGATTTTTGTTATTCCCCTGTCTTTCTTCAAGCCTGCTGATCATTACATGTGTAACATCATAATCATAAGTCCTTAATAGGCATTCATAAACATTTTATACATGGGTCGATATAGAAATGTAAATGTGGTTTTGAGTCTCTCTTTGTTCCTTTTTAAGTCAGTTGGCAATGTACAGTTTTCACATGTTTCTATCCGCAAAAGCAACATAATTAGTATCGTGCCCATTAAAGTGTACATGACTGTTCCATAAAAACATGCAGTTTCAGTTCGTTTAGATTAATGTAGCGTTCACAATTTCTGTCTTTCCATTTAAAAATATTATGATACTGACTGTCAAAGCTACAAAGGACTCAACATTGTCAGTTTCTTAATGAAGGTATAAAATATACAGCAACATAACTGACAAAAAACAACCCAGCCAAGGATTCGGATAAAAAGCCTTTATTACTTAGGACACATCAAGGTAAAATATATTATATTTTAGGTATTATATTTTTTTTTTTCAAACACTGGGTCTTATTTAGAGTGTGGAAGAAAGACGGGTCAAACAGAGTTGAATTTCAATGTAAGTTACTTGGACAGGAGGCTAAACAACACCTGCATGTCAACAGTAAACATACTTGATGTGTAAGATTTAAAAAAAAAGAAGCTAATTTCAGCAATAACTCTGACAGTAATAAAAGATTTTCTCCACCTTTGATAGAATGTCCTGCAAACTTGATGCCCTCCACTTTTAAAAGACCGTTGTTCCCATTATGACCATTTTAAAATTGGCATATTATAAGGTAATCTACATAATCAGTCTTATGATGATCTGTCACATAAACTTATTGAAGAAATCTCAGTAAATTTAATCTACCTACAAGGTGCGTGAGACAAAAGAAGCTGTCCAAGTTACAAAACACAAATTTATTGTCAGACTTATGTGTTTGGCCTTCATCAGGTTCATCTAATACTTTTCAACAAATACAAAAAACTTCATCCACAATAGCTGCAGAGCAATGTTTGCCTACTGTAACATGAAAAATAGAAAAGCTGCTGTAATTGAATTATGGAGGCTGTTGACCGGGACTTCTCTTTATTAATATACTAAACAGTTGGTAGATAATGGGAAACCTTCGGGCATAAAGAACAAACAGACCCTCTAACTGTGTCTGAATGTATAGATTTATGTCTGAATAGAGTAATGTAGTTTGAGGCACTGTTTAATACAAAGGCAGTTATTTATTTTAAATGGCACTGGGGATTTGTGTCTCTGATTTATCAGTGCTCTGTCATTTACAATCAGCATGTGACAATGGCAGAGCAAATTGTATTTGGGTTTCTTTGGTCCTTTTGGCTGCTGAAAAGCCTGAGTTTACAGGGTTTATAGACATGGAGTTCATGCTCCTCGTCATTTTGAACTCTGCTGACTCCCACATGTGGACTCCCACTCACCCTGCACTTGCCAACACAACACTTAACTATAACTGTGCTGCTCACAGGTGATTTATTGGTCTGACGCTCTGAACTACTGCAGGAAACTTCAGTTTTATTAGTGGTTTCAACCAGGTTGTTGGAATATCCACACCAGTCTGAAAAATGCCTCTTATGCCGCTTAAAATGCTGGATCGGGAATCTGAAGTACACAAGTCTATACAGCACCCATTCAATACTATGTAATTTATTTATGAGAAACAAGACGCTGCAAGGTTTTTTTACTACATAAGTAGCCAATTTCCATATATATGTGTGTGTGTGTGTGTGTGTGTGTGTATGTACCCACACATATACAAAGTGTAGGTTTTGGAATGAGTATTTGGAATGAAGAAATTGTATTCCAGGATCTCTTGTTGAAAGCCTTTCATGTTTTTTAAAAAAATCTTTTCAGTGAGAAATGTGATTTTGAGACCATCTGTGAAATTGTTTCTGATGTTAGGAGATGTTCCTCCCAGCATCACTGAAATGAGCTAAAATGTTGGCAGCTAAACCCGCAGACTATTTCAGAAATGGGTTTTGTTTGGTTTTGTCCTGATAATCACTGACCTAACAGCCACACGGTCAAAACAAATCAGGCTGCGGTGACACTGAGAGAGGGATGTGGAGAGACCGAGTCTCCATTAAAAACAGACAGAAACTACACAGGGAATGTTTTGTTACACTGTAAATATTAAACTCCATTGTTATATGTATAAAGCAGCTATTGTAGATAACCCAATAATATTTGAGTTTTTTTTTTTACCTTTAAAACATATCTTTTAACTTAGTTAAAAAAAACATACGACTTTGATTCAAGTGACTGAAGTTGCACTGTCTGCATAACAATGGATGGTTTTACTATGAAACCTGAAATGTACAGATAATTAATAATTTCCATCATCATGTAAAAAGGATAATTTTGTGAAACTAAGCAGCAGGCTTCTTCACTCCCTGCAGGAAGGAGAGCAGCTTGTGAAGAAGGTTGGTGGAGTGTTTGCTTTTAAACTGAAGGATGGCCCAGGCGGGAAAGAGGCGACCTGGATCGTGGATGTGAAAAATGGCAAAGGCTCCGTCACCAATGACCCAGGTGTGTATCCGAACTGTTTCAAAGTTTTGCAATGTTTCAAAGTCTAAAGTTTTTTATTTTATTTTAGTTTTTTATTTAGTTTTTTATTTTATTTTTTTTATCAGGCTTTATTCTCCTGCTTTTGGCCACATGGATGATGTGTTCTCTTCAGGGGTTGAGGCTTAAAAAAATTTTTTTATGACACAGTGGGACTTC
Source organism: Acanthurus leucopareius (assembly GCA_029814765.1). Classification (NCBI taxonomy): domain Eukaryota; kingdom Metazoa; phylum Chordata; class Actinopteri; order Acanthuriformes; family Acanthuridae; genus Acanthurus; species Acanthurus leucopareius. The sequence continues at coordinate 6,931,468 of JAQMCX010000008.1, read as the reverse complement.
ACTCTCTCAGTCTATTTTCACACGCCCACCTCTTAGCAGCAGTATATTCTTATTTTTAGGGTTTTATGTGTTTTTTTCTTTCTTACAAAGAGCACACATGACCATCAGATGTGTTTCTCTGGTGTGTTTTGTGGAAGTAACACGTTCCAAACAGGCTGGAGGAGCCTGGAGGTTTAATTTGCTGAGATATATATTGATTTCAATATCTGTCTACAGAGTGCCTCCTCATGTCAACAGTACTGAGAGGTCTTGACAATACAGTTGAATACAGTTGAATCATGTTCATGGTTCAGCTGTATTCAACTGCTTTATCTGTCTAACTGTATATTAATAGTTACTGTTCTAATGAACTAATGAAGTTAAATAAGTTAACACAGTCTTCATTTTAATAACTAGATTTTTCTTAAATATCTTGCTTAGATTTTAAAGGCTGATAAAGCTGCTGTAATGAATGTCAAAACATGAAACTGGACCAAAAAATGAAAAACTCACCTCAGGGAAAAAAACATACAAATATAAAATCTGCTCTCCTCTGTTTGATGCCTTCGATATTTAGATACACTTTCAATAATGTATTCTGTTCTCGTAGGCTGATTGTGGTGTTCACACTCATTCATATGCTACATACTCACACACATGTTCCATTCACATTCACCCTGACGCACAAACATCCTCACTCATTGTCTCACAATTGGGCTCCTGGCTGTTTCCATTAGGCCGGCTCCCTATGTGATGTTTGGTGTATCTAAACCATTATTTCTGCAGGTACCATTGCCAAGTGATGAAAGGACTACTAATTGCAATAGTAAAGTAAAAATTCTGGGAAGAAATTGTACTCAAGTAAAAGAAAAACTGCTAGTGTAAAAATGTACTTGCATAAAAGGAAAGCAAAACAGAGGTTTAAGAAAACATGTTAAAAGATGAAACCTTCCTCAAGAGGAAAAAATTCAATTAAACTAAAATGACTGTCAATAAAGAGGAAGTCTGTTAAGACTGCGGCAGGTGCAACACTTGTTAGAACTCTGCATAGATGTAATCACCTCACACCAAGCCATATAAACTCTACAGACTGCAGCTCACAGACACACATATTAAGGCACAGAGCCTACACAGTTTGTACACACCGTGTGACATACACACACACAAACGCAGCAATATGTTGCCAGGCAACGCAGCGGGTGCTCATGATGTCCTCTGAACAGTAAGGTACAGCCATGAGAACTTGTTATTGTTCTCACACATCCGAATGATTTACGGTGGTCCTTGTGCAGCACAAAGTCCTCCACGGGCTGCTTCTTCTTTTCAACCTCTCTGCTCCTTCATCTCAAAAGAAAATATGACTCGTTCAACCTCTGTGTTCCACTGTGACCACTCCACTCAGCCTGCTCTCATGCCTGTGTGGTGTAACAGTGCTTTGTCCAGTCTTGATCATGTGTCTGTGTGTCTGTGGCAGCCACACTGGGAATCGTTCTGCTTTGTGTAGCTTTTAGTTTAACTGTCCAGTCTGAAATTTGTAGTACTTTTTTGGTTTATGATTACTTAAAAAAAAAAAACAACAACGACCCGACAGCATCATAATAATGTTTCTTGAAAATCCTCTTCTGTATCTTCACCTGTTGTGATTTCCCGAATCACCAAAAACCAGTCTGACATTTACTCATTACCATTTGAATGGTAAACTATGTTGCTTGGCTAACATGGCTTTGGTTCTGTTGGCCATTTTGGGGGGGGGGGGGGGGGGGGGGGGGGGGGGGGGGGGGGGGGGGGGGGGGGGGGGGGGGGGGGGGCGGGGGGGGGGGG
>JAQMCX010000008.1:6911543-6929568 GCA_029814765.1 Acanthurus leucopareius | reverse complement strand
AATGGTAAACTTTGTTGCTGGGCTAACATGGCTTTGGTTTTGTTGGCAATTTTGCCCCCCCCCCCCCCGCATTTCCCACTGGCTCCTTTTTGGCCTCTGTCTTAAGAATCTCCTCCTCATGGGGGTCCAAAGCTTCTGTCATAATGGTGTAAAAACAAACACTCCTCATTTCTCCATGCTGCCAGCTGGTCACATGACAGAGCTAGCCAGCTAGCGTCATGTTAGCAAAAGTTACAGATTACTTCTCTGTAAATGAAAGCCAGTTACTGCAGAGGAACAGGGAAACATTGAACTAGACTTAATTTGTTCATAGAATACAATCCAGTTTCACAAAAATCAGTGATAGCTGTTTAAGTGTAAGACAGTTAATCTAAGTGTTAGACAGGGTTTCCTATCTTTGCAAAAACTGTCAATTGGGGCACAAAGCGAGTGACACACAGACACCATCCCACCATCACATGTCTGTGCTCCATCAGAAGGATTTTTAAGGTATTACTTTCATTAAAAACAGTTAAACAGTGTTGTTTTAAGGGTTTAATGGCATTATAAGCATTAGGTTCAATGTCTTTGCAGTATTTTATAAATTTTATTTATTTCACTAGCTTTTTTTCTTTTTTCTTTTTTCATTTTATTAAAATAACATAAGAAATAAAAGTAAATGGAATTGGTGCTCAATGCTTTTGTAAGGTTCAATGGTGCACATTCACAATGGAGTACTCTTTCCATTTCCCATCTATAAATAGTGAGTTAGACTACAGAATGGAATAAAACAACAAATTAAACATCATGGATCTGTATTTATAGAGTTCCTTTCCTGCATATCTTACAGTCAACAACTGTGCATTTAAATCTTGTAGTGAACAATCATCACCTTTTGTTAAGATCGTGTCAACGAGGCATCGAAAAAATACTTATTTTCCATGCTCAGAACAATAAGTCATTTACAGCACACACACACACATGCATGATCTCCACTGACAAAATCACGTTTTTATCTGATTTCACAATTTGTTTCAAGCATGTTAATACATCAAAATTATAGGTGAGGCAGACATGATGTCTTCTGTAATGATAATGGAAAAGTTCATCCCCTGCTTTAACAGACTGATGGTACATCTCAAACAGTTTGTCTTGGAATGTCACTGAACACAACAGGGACAGTTTTCAGTCAAGCATATAGGAAGCATGAGTCATCAAGCTCTTTGAATCGCTGCTTCTATGAAAGAAATTGTGTAGGACCTTTGCGACAAAGACGTTTTTCCATAATAGAACGCGAAATCAAAATGCCAAGTGAGCTCTTGAGTGCTATCCCTTTGAGAATTTTAATAATGATAACAAACAATTGCCTTCAATGTTTAAAATTATGGTGGGAACCTTTTTCTTATGAGCAGCTGGAGGTTATTTTTCCTTACTGTGTGTATAGAGAACAGCAAATATCTATCATATTCTGTGTGAATTTTCAGATCCGATACATTTGATATATTGTTGCACTTAGCCATAATAAATAACTTTCTCTTCATATTTTTTCCCTTTCAGGTAAAAAGGCAGACTGCACTTTATCTATGAGTGACGGAGATCTTCCAGATCTGATGACGGGAAAGTTGAACCCGCAAACGGTGCGTAATTTAGTATCAACCACATCTTTGTTTTTCTTTCCTTAACAGCTGGACAAAATATGGTGTTAAATGTATAAAAGATTTCTTACATTTACTGTGAAAATTATAATAAAAGTACCATTTTGTTTTTGTTTTAGTATTATTACGGCAAATTTATTTCTTTGCTTTCAATCTTGTGGTTCAGTTCATTTGGTCTGTGGTTTATTGAATTGACTCTTGTGTTCACAAAGAGCTTAGAAACTGACGACTGACTATGAGCAGTATAAGGAAAGAGTGTTACTGGACCTCAATCAATCAACCAGTCAATCAAACAACTTTATTAATCCCACTGGGGGCAATTAGTTAAACCAGAAAAATGCACCAGGAGCCTGTATAAAGTGCAGTATAGCCATACCTAATAAATAATACAGTATACATCAACAGTATGCAGTTAAAACAATACACAGAGTTTAAAAATCTTACCACTGTAGGGGGCAAAAGATCTGGCTTGGCAATTTGATTTGCAGGCAGGTAATGCATAACGACTCGTAAATCCTGATGATTGATAGATTTCAACACCAGCTCAAAGAAAAGAAAAACTTAACAGGAAAACACACCTGAGTGTGTTGAAGAGTTTATGTGTAAAAGTGCCCTTGGGTGTCTGAGTTTGTGTCGAAACACAGTGTTATATAAGCCACAGTATTAGTAGGTGCAGGTTCATTCAGCAGCCAAACTCATCAGTTGTGTCTTCATGTAGATAAACACTGCGGTCGTTCTCACTGAGAGCTGTCTGTCGCCTCTAAAGGGATTAACCCATGTAATATTTGCCAGATTGCATGTGTGATTAACAACTTAATCCTGTCTGTATGAAAACATTTCCATTAAGTCAGTCAGGGGAGTTCTTAAAGCAACAGGAAGCGACCCGGGGCTCAAGTGTTAATGTGGTGGCTTCAGCATATGCTCAGAGAAAAATGAACGGTTCCTGACGCTGACATTATGTCAATATTTTGTATCCATATCCTAACGTCAATTTAGTTTAAGTTTTTCTGTCTTTTTGTTCTGTTGGCACCAGCTGTGTGGCAAACAATCCAGCCTGTTCATTTGCTGCCCTCAAACTTTAGAGGCTCCTGGCTCAGGTGGATGTAGAGACTTTGATAACAACCTTCTTTCAGCTGCACAGCCGCAGGCAAACATGCTTCCCTCCAGCAGCAGGAAGATAAATTTTGCAGACTTAAAAACTTGAAAATCCAATTTGTGTTAAACAGGAAAGAAGTCAGGATTTTATTAGTTTTCTTTTTCATTGTGTCAGAGATGCACAATTTGGTGACGAATGGTTAAAAGTGAAATTTGATTTAGTTGACTTTTAATCTTTTCCCTCCTAACTTGTTTCTCCTCAGGCGTTCTTCAAGGGGAAGCTGAAGATCTCTGGGAACATGGGCCTGGCTATGAAGCTGCAAAACCTCCAGATCACACCAGGCAAGGCCAAGCTGTGAGACCAGGAGCTCAAGGACAAATTTGACTTAGAAAACCGAATCCCTCCTGAATTTTGATAAATCAACAAGCTTATTGAATTCTTTGATAATGCGTTAGATCTTGGAGTCTATAAAATTGAAGTTTCAGGTGTGATATCAGGGCACACTGTGTAATACATAAAAAGCTATATTATACATATTGTTGGATATGTCTTATTAAGTCTTATTTGAATTGTGAAACATCTATTGAGTGTTTAAGAGCTGCTTATATGTAACATCTGTGAAAATTTCAAAAGTACGATCTATCTTTATTTGATCTGTATTCATTTCACTCAATGTGCCTCGAGGTTCCACCTAAGCTCATCATTTAAAGCCATTTTTGGCCTTAAGAGATATTTTTGTATAAAATATAAATCTGTAAATCATAGAAATTGTCTAATTTTTAACAAAATAAATCCTTTACTGATGATAAATACATCTGACGTTTTTTTCACGTAACTGTAGGTCCTGTTGGTGTGGAAGCTCTGACCTTGTTACTTGTATAATAACCTCAATAATAACCTCAGCTGTAGGAAATGAGGACCAACACCACACATACATCAATATGTATATTTTTTAAACAGGGTTTCCCTCCTTTCCAAGCACAGTTATGGATCGGTTTCTGCCCAAATGAGAACTTCAGAACATAAAGTGCTTTCATGAGCATGTTGAACCAACTTATCGGCCAATCAGATGCCAAAAAAGCTATTACCTGGAGGCTAACTGCACCTCGGTCTGTGCGTTTTTGTCTAAAAACCTGCAAAGTTGGCTGCGACAACTGTGTGGTGGGAGTGTTGGATTCTGGGTAGACCTCTGTAGCCCATTTTGATGCCTGTGTTCTTCAGTACAGTAAAAGAATGCATTTGTGTACATTTATGTGAAGACATGTAAAAAGACTTGTTGGTAATGTAAGCACCCTCACTTTAACACCTTTTGCAAACAAAGGAAAAAACAGTGCACCATCTGCTAGCACAAGCTGAAACAGCTGTGCACTGTAGGTGGATGCAGGGGTGGAGGTGGGTTTTTTTTTAAATGCTACCTTAAATGCTAATTTCTAAAGATACTTCTCATTTTTGTTTACGTGGCCAGGTAACCACAAGCAGATCTTCAATCTTCCACAAGCAGATCTTCAAGTACTCTCATGTTTACATGCATGCATATTTGCTATGCTAAAGGTTGTGGCTTCAGTTCTAGTTAAACCTTCCCCTCTGCTCACAAACTTTTTATTTCCCTTTTATATTTGTCTTGTGTTGGCAGCTTTTTTCATTTTGTGGTAAGGGATTTTTTCAAAAAATCAAACTTAAAAAACAATTGTCTCAGTGAGCCAAAACTAAGAAGTGTGTAAAAAGTTGTATAACAGAGTCGGCAGAAGATTTTTTGCTGGAACAAAAACAAGAGCCTGAGGGGAAATTTAGTATTGTAACTCTCCATTCACTTGTGAGAAGTGACAAGATCAGAGTCAAAACAACAAATATTATTGCTGTACTTATTTTACTATATGAACAAATCTTTTCTTTGGCATTTCTATACATGTGATTTTCAGTGTTTTTAAAAAAGTAGAAGAACATTTTTACCATCAATTTGAAATATCAGTGACTCCAGCAGCCTGAGTTGATTTTTTTGGACTGAGACCAGCAGTTAAAAAAAGGTAACAAAATGGTATCAGTGTTATTGATGAGTGATGTTGCTTGACTCAGAAAAAGACTTGTACACTATCAGACTTGTAGCCGCAGCAACATCACTCTGCTAGTTTTCACTGTTTTTTCCCTTTTTTCACTTTTATTTTTGACACAGCTTTCCTGCCCTTCTTCCCTTGCGGTCCATTTTCCACCCATTTCTCTGTTTATGTTTGCATTGATCTATACTTCTCCCTGTTGGCACCCCCACCCCCTCCGCCCACTGTGCGCCTTCTGCCAGGTCAAGCCTGGCTTCCTAATTGCTTCTATCAGGACAACTCCCTTTAGCCCACCCCCAGGTCTGTCCTTTGCCAGGTGGCCAGCTGGTCAAATATTAACATTCAGATGCTGCCCGAGCTGGACGGTTGGCCGTCTCACTGACCATCAGCAGTGGGATACTGGGTCGTCTGGAGATATACTGTAATGAGCGAAGAGTGAGGGGGTGGGAATAGGTGAGGCAGAATGGTGTTAGCCGAGGATTTTCAGGCTCGGGCCACCTCAAGTCCACTTAAGAGGCTCAGCCTGTGCTCGAATAAATAACCCTGGGTAAAAGCTTCCCTGGAGAGTAAAAGAAAAGGTGTATATATAAGTATATAACCCACCGGTTGTGTAAAGGCCTTTTCTTAGACATTTGTTCAGTGAATTAATCTCCTGCATGAAAAGCAACCACCAAAGTTGGAACCACCACTTGCCTATACATCTGGGATAATACGTTCTGCCACTTTCCTGTGGTATTTAATAGCATTATAATGTGCAGACACAGAGGAGCTCAGTTAAATGGATCCCCTCAGTTGTAATAACAGCCTCACCACTTATAACAATTTAATGCCCTCACAAAAGTGAAGGCTTCCACACCTTTTTATCATCTCCAGAATGGATACCGACTACCACATGCGTCAAACCAGAGTCAAAAAAATTAAGACCTTCTTAATGCAAAACGGGATTGTTTTCAGTAGAGTTGCTGAAGGAAGCAAGTTGAAGTCCCATAGTCCCCTTGTTTTTACAAGAAATCTGCATATAAATGTCATAAGAACTTCAGTCATTTAATGCAAACATAGAAATCATTATCTTTTCAAATTTTAAGAGCTTTATATTGTCAATAAAACCTAATTCATTTATCAGTTTAATAGTTTAAATGGATACTTAAGTGTTTCCAGGTTGCGTGTCTGTTTCTGTATGTTGATGTGTGTAATGCAGGTTGCAGAGGGACAAGAGCGTCCATATGCTGTCCTGTCTTACCAAAGAAGAAGACAAAAAAAGGTCTAAAAAAAGTCTGACATCATCTTTTCACGCTCAACTTGAATATCACACTTGAAAGAAATGCAAAGCATGACTGATGCATCTGATGGCAGTAAGCTGGTTTGATACAGATAAAGCTTTTTTATATATATAGTTATCATACTTTAACAGAGTGGATGCTTTAAATCCATCTCTTCTTATTGTCACTTGCAATTGCGCACAATTCCTGTAATTTGTTCTCCAAGGCTGCTTCGGTAATAGTGATGCTCAAACATTAATAATATAGTCCTGCTCCAAGGCTGCGCTCGTTGCTTCTGTTCAAAGCTTTTACTTCAAACCAGCAGAGTGACCACTGAAATGACGCCTCATAGCACCGCTCAAGAGCTATGAGCCCACTCTGCACCTGTCACCTCGGATTGCTGCAGCCTGTAGAATCTACTGTGCTTTTGCTAAACTGTAAAGTGCCTTGAACAGGAAGTCTAATGACAGAAAGTTTCAAGCGGTTCCTTGGCTAGCTATGACAATGAACCAGTTCTTAATATTTAAACACCCCTACAAACATGGTAGGGTGCAACATGAAGAAGAAATGTAATATTTTTCATGGTTTTAGATGTTTGATGTACTAAATTCAGTGAAATCATTTACCCACATGGTCATGTTTGGTAAGGTGCACATTAGTATGGATATATTACCTTTATCTTTGCTACAATTGAACCTTTTCTTGCATTAATTATTTTAAAAAATAGCAGTTTTTACACATTATTTTCTAAAGACACGCAAAAAACTTTTTTTTTTGTCTTTTTTATCTTTGTAATGTTGAGCAAGTTACAGAAATATCTGCTTCACTACAGTTGGTGGTCGAGTATAAAGTGACTTACTAACCGCAACTGAAGCGGTTGATGTGCGATCATATCATTGAAACACATATACTGGAAACTGCCTTTTGAATAGCTGCCCACCATAGTGGCCACAGTGTGTGAAAGGGTTAATATCCCACCCATGCTCTCTAACCCTGACCCACATAGCTGAGATTGAACCGTGACTCTTCTAAATCACTTCTCTTTACTCATTCTAACTCAATTGCTTTTAGTTTACATGAGGATTTGTTCATGTTTGAGCAGAACATTTTCTCATTTGTTGGTAAGTGAACAGCTGCTTTCGCTGTTTGCCTTCAGGAGAGACGAGGATGCAGCTTGGCACATTTCTAAATAAAGCATCAAGTACTTGCACTTTTGCAGTTTCAGTCCTTATATGTGAACCTTTATTGCATTTGCAGTTCTTGCAACTCAAATCTTATATCGCAACACCATTAAAAAGAAACTCCAGAAGTTTACTATTAATGATATATTTTTCATTTTCTTGTTTTCTTCTTTACAGAGTTGGTACATTTTTATAAATTTTGGACTACAGAGAAATGTTTCTTTTAACAAATACAGAATGGCAGCTCTTGAAACATACTGACATGGTAGTAAAATCTACATTTGTTTAGCTTTTGAAATAAATACATGTACAGTTTATATAACATACATATGGACAGAGTTCAGACCTGCGACTGTCAGCTTGTGTTTTCCTGTTTGCTGCCGGTAACGTCCCATGTGCTTCTCCTTTGGTCGTTTAAGGCAAAGAGGGAATACAATGGGGTGCAAAGACAACGTAACATGACTTCAACACAAGGGCAACTCTCGTCTTCGTTTTCATGGAGACCCTCATCTTCTTCTTGCCTTGCATTGAACATACAGTACTGCAGGGATGAGGCAGAGTACCAACTTAGACTCAGGACCACAAGGCAGAGAAGTGTAGGGAAAGGTGTTGCTGAGAAAATTTAGATAATCATAAATAATAACATAATTTTTACTTCAAAATCTGAGACATTTCTTTCCTGAATATAAACCAAACTGCAGCTCATGTGTGTTAACAAAAGGGTTTCTTGGAAGAGCTTAGTCATCTTGTATCATCCCACTATGTTGTGTGCGTTATTGTGTAATTGAATCTATTGGAAAAATTCTCCAAATAGGCAACATTTTGCCTGATTTTCATTATGGAGAAAAATAACAACAGAAAAAAAGAAATATCCCCCACAAAAAACGATATTATGCTAAAGATAGCCAAACCAGATCATAGTGAGTAAGAGATATGAGTGGATGCTGTCTGTTTTTTGTTGCACTTTCGACAGAAGGTTTCTTATTACATCAGCCATTGTGTTCTCTGTTTCTGCTCCTTTCACATGGGCTGACTCACACTTCCGGCTGGATGTTTGTGAAACCTGAAACAGGATCAGTCCTCTGGTTTGAAATGTCTGTCAGCTAGAGCAGCGAACTGTCACCGCTGGTGCCAAATAATACAACTCTGATAAATATGTACACACACACACACACACACACACATACACACACAAACATACATAATCAAGTTTGGGTCATTATTTAGTTTATGTAGAAAAAAAACAGTCTTTTCTTCAGGGTTGTCTGCTGCCCTCCTCAGAGGGGAAAAACTTAGTCACCTCAGCTTTTACTCTGTCTTCCTCTGCTGCTGGTCCTGCAGCTGTGGACGAGCCGTTAGCCGTTGGCAGCCAAACTGCTTTTACACGTTGGTCTCCAGCCCGTTCATATCAACCGAACAGTGGTCCTTGTCCCTGTGCTCTCTCTTGTGGTGAGAGGAGTGAGCGTGTTTCTTCTTCTCGATCGGCCGGATGCCCTCCTCCAGCTGGATCAGGCGAGCCACGTCCGGGGAGAGGTGGTCGTGCTTGCTGCCCGGTGGGGGCGGCTGGTAGCAGCCGTTCTTTTGGTTCTGGTAGGTCATCATCTGCTGGATGCTTATCATGGGCTTAGTTTCACAGATCAGAGGTACCTGGTGATGGCATCAAACACAGAGGAGGAGAAGAAGAGGAGAGACTCAGATTTATGTTATTAAGCAGGCAGTTCTCAAGTTTTAATTTACAAAAAACATTTATTTTATACAAAAAGTTCACATCCAGAGTTTGACAGTGATATAAAATTCCATAATAACAAGTTAATGACTATAAAATGAAATGTTGTCTTCTGCTTCTTATTGCATCACAAAACAAAATCATTTTGTGCTTTTTTCTCCAGATGATTAGTAAGTAAAATTAATACTTTTCAACCTCTGTTGATGGTAAAAAAGGATTGCTAGCAGTTGTTTACTACAGATTCCCATGAGAGCATTTTAGACCGCTTTCTGTCAAAACGTGGGAATGAATGAATGAAAAGTTTTTAACCACAATAAATGTTTTATTCATAGTAAAGTCTAATCTTTCCAGAATTTTAAGACATGTTAAAGAAATACAAAAAGGAATATTTTGGGACGAACATTTAAACCCTTTCTTGAGGAGAATCAGATGAGAAGATGGTTTTCACTCTCACATCTGTGTGTTAACAGTGCAGCTGAAGTCAGGAGTCAATTAGCATAGTTTTGTACAACAAGTGGAAGAAGGGAAACCGATAATCTGACTTTTTGTTCAGTCAATATGAGACAAATTTTAGAGGCAGTAGGATTACATACAAAGATTCAATTATACTCAAATTCAAAAATGACACAAAGAAGCATACATGCTACCTGAGAATGTTTAAATGATTGGAAAATTTGTCATGATTCTAGACCCTAATGAATGTACTTAATAAATGTAGAGTCAAGAGGAAAAAGGAGAGTGGAGGTTCTGTTTCAGAGGAACCAGCCTTGTTCACAACCTTATTGCTACATAAAGAAAGTTGATCAATATTGGCTCCTGTTTTATAGTAATGTTTAGACAGAGTGGAGTCAAATCTGCATTAAACTGCATAAATCTGCATTGCAGCGTATCGTAATTACCCTCTACATACAAAAATGGCTGCACACTCAGTGAGTAAACACTCAGTTGTACACAATAAGCCACTTTCATATTCCTTTACGCAGGACTCAAGACAACCTTCAGACGACAGTAAACAGATGGAACCTCATTGTTTTCTTGCTCACCTGCTCCCCCTCTTTGACAAAATCTTTTCTGCAGATATGAGCCATAATGCCTGTGGCCAGGGCGTCACCCATCACATTGACCATGGTCCTGAATCGATCTCTGAAAGGTAAAATCAAAATCATCCATAATGAAGCTCAGCAGAATAAGATCAAATTTAAAATACAGGAAGTTCTTAGAATCTATAAAATTGACTGCCATGTGGTTCACTGAGCTGTTCAAGTTTATGCGGTGCAGATCGTTTTGATTGTCCTTAATACATCAAATATGGTACATGTGGATTGCTGCATGTTTTGCTGCATGTTTTGGTATCTATACATACAGGAACTCAAGCTGAGATTTTTATAATTTGCTAAAAGAGTATTAAATGTCATTTCCACCTACTTAGTTGTTGGCTTTGATTGTGTTTGGTTATGGAGAGATTAACACTTACAAGGCCCAATCAACAGCAATGATGAGAGTGATGTCGTCGGTGGGCAGACCCACAGAGGTGAGCACGATCACCATGGTTACGAGTCCAGCCTGTGGGATTCCAGCTGCACCGATACTGGCTGCAGTGGCAGTGATGCTGGGAGAGCAGACAGAGGAGCAGAGTGCATTTATTTTCTATAACATACAGGAATAAATCTTGATCAAAGTTGTGAATGACCTTTCTTTAAAAGTAGGAAAAAGTGTGGGAACCTTTGGTTTATGAGATCAGCAGATGAAATGACTCAATGCAACATGTTTAAATCAGTGAAAACATAAAAAAGCTGCTAAGATGCAATATGACAATAAATATACAGTGTATTATAATCCAACACTCTGAAAAAGCTATTCATCATGACGGATACCTTTCTTTTTGGTTCATTTTACTCATGATATCCCTGTGCTTCCACTCTCATTACCAAATTTAAATACAAGACTTTTTACTTGCAGCATTTTTACACAGAAGCATCATAACTTTAAGAAAACATTCCACATCATCCGAATATTTCTTGCGCCGTGGTGCAGGGAGAATGGGAGATGTAGGGAGAGTGATTGAGGATGTTCTGTCCGAGACCTTGGACCTCTGAGCACAAACTGATAAACTGCTCCTCTGCAGGGCGGGGGCAAGTAGGGTGGGTTTGGGTTGGCATGCAGATGGAAAGGCTCCCTGGTCAGCAGCCAAACGGCACGGGAACAGGACGCAGAGAGAGGGAAAAATTATTATAATTCTGGCGTGACAAGGGAGATGAGTAATACAGGTCATATGGGTTTTACCGTCAGGGGATTATGAGCAAACGGGCACAGACTGCAGCCGTGAGGAGAGGTCTGTTTAATGTTATTGCAGCTTGAAATGTCATGAAATCAGAGCAGTGACAGGCCATCTTCCTGAACCCGTACGGGCCAAAGGTAATGTGGTTGAAAGTAATATGCTGGAGGTGACTGGAGGAGAGGGACTGTGGTGTCTTTCTGTCTGTCTGTCTGTCTGTCTGTCTGTCTGTCTGTCTGTCTGTCTGTCTGTGCCCCTGGGGCTTCCAGACTGATTTAGCAGAAATCAGATCAGACTAAGAAGCTCATATGAGGCGTAATCTGTGTGACATTTACATATATGTGTATCTGGTAAATCCCATAATATTTTTTATTAATTCAGAATTAAACTAAATGTGTGACGTTAGATTAATTCACATGTTGGACTCAAATCACCACAGTTTTTGACCCAGATTACTTAAATTGTAAATTTTGGGAGTTTTTTTTTTTGTCATTTACAGAACTGCTCTTAAGAATTTGTTGAAATAGTTCTCAGTATTAATCTTGTCATAACTGGTTAAGTAACTTAAGTAACTAGCCTTACACTACAACATAGAGCATCTTTCATTGGAAAAAGTCTTTCACACACTGCTCTCCTTGCTTGTAATGCAGCTTTTATGCTAAAAAATATAGATATAGATATTTGGGTTATTTTTTTCAGGCTTTGAAAATCTCTCTCCAAATCCACAGAAAATTATGAAACTGCTTTTACAAGTTGTCCCCTTGGAACAGATATTTGATCAGGTATTTTTTTTCCTTTTTTGGTCACCCTCTCACTTTATAAAATATAGCATAATTCAAGCAAAGGCATGAAATTGGGTAGGATGTCTCTACAAACATCCAGCCACTAATAAACTGTCTCTAGCAAAAATTCTTATCAAGAAAATAAATAAAAACCACAGTTGTCTGTCATTTTCCTGTCCACTCAGTACACAAATGACTTGATGCTTTATATTACTAATGATTGACTTTGTTCCTTCCTGCTAACATAAAGGAAGCTGCTGTAGCCTGTGTTTATCTCATTGTAGCCTGAGACACAGCTCTGTCAACTACTGAAGTGAGGATTATAAGTGAGGAACACATCATCCTGACTTATAACTTCCTGTGTTCTGTGATTTCTGTGATTTTGTGTGTATTCAGTAGGCCACTGTGCATGTGTGTGTGTGTGTGTATGATGCAAGTGAGACTGAAATGTGTAATAGAGTCCATGTCCACTACACCTGTGTGTAGCTACACTCATCTTGATATCAGACACTCCTTATTTCTGTCTTTTAGACATTGCATTAATGCTGTGTGTGCTTCTGTTTGTGTCAGTTAAGGCCACTGTGGTGTTGTGCTCAGTCTGAACAGCAGCCAAACAACAGAAAGTGGACATTAGGAGCTACAGAGAATCAAAGTGGATGGAATGTACGTATTTTTTCTCAATTGCTAATATGTGGATATGTATAATAGTTATGGTAATAGTAAAACATATTTCCTCACTGTTTCTGTCATGCATCAGTGTATTATTTGGTCAGGTGACAGAAGCAGTGTGACTGTGTGGTTTACATGATCAAAACATCTAAGTATGGTATCAGGATCTATTGACAGACCTTTAATTATGTTGCTGCCAACTTATCTACAGAGGCTCTGGATGACATGAAACTTGGTGAGAATGATTATAACATGCAAAAAGCTCCCAAGGGGCCCCTGCCGAGTGCTTTCTTTGTCCCCACCAATGTCCAAATGAAACCTACATCTTTGAGTTCAAAGTCAATTAAAGTCAATTAAAAGTCATTTTTTTGAGCCCATTCCAGTCCAGCGAGTCTCACCTGATCGTGATGATCTGTCCAAAGTCCAGCTCGTAATTATTCACTTGGGCGATGAAGATGGCTGCCACAGCTTCATATAGTGCTGTGCCGTCCATGTTGATCGTGGCCCCGACAGGCAGCACAAAGCGAATGATGCGTCTGTCAATGTGGTTGTTCTCAAGGAGGCACTTGAAGGTGATAGGCAGAGTGGCAGAGCTGCAGGAATAGAAGAAAGATAAAAAATAATTACTAATAATAAGCCTCCTCCATCATAATTGGTGTGTCGTGAACCAAACAACAAAGACAAAATCTTCTGTTGCAGTATTCTGTGAATCAATTTCCTCTCTGGGCAAGAGGGCTATTATTATCCACTATGACAAAACCATGACAAGCCCACAGTGATGTAAAACAGCTTCAAATTAGCGTAGTTATTTGTCCTGTCTACATACACTGGATGGATTTTATTGTGAAAAATTGCTTCAAAGCTGTCTAGATGAAGGCCAAAAACCAAAAGTACAAAACAAGGAAATTGTGTTTTGATGAAGTAAGGTACTAGTGTTGGGTTTCAAGAACATACAGTATTTGAGTGTATTTGACATATAAATAGTCAAATTGATTCTATAAAACTTGCACAAGAACCCAAGAATCAGTCTGTTTGCAAAGATTCATACACTTTTAAGAACAATCTGCATAGAATCAACAAGTTTGGTTAGAGTTGGGGTTAGTGAGACCTGAATGCTGCACAAAGATTATTTTATTATATTATTAGTTTTATCTTTTAAGTAGCAGAATCAACATATCATGATTTACCAAATAGTTCCATATCTGCAGTCACTTCTGCAGCAGGAGGGCATTTAAAGGCGATATGTTTGGAAAACAAAGGCTTACTGTCACCCTACTGATTATAAGTCAGGACTTTACACTCTGATGCTCTTCACATGTATTTTAAATACATAGCCAGGAATGACATATAGACAGACATGCAGACAGGAGGTTAGGAGGGTCACCATCAAACCCAACAAAAACCCATTTCAATCAAGGTGAACTCCATTATCTGATCCATTTACACTAGCAATGTAGTATGAAAGCATATCCACTCTGACCATGACAGTCTCTTAGTCGCAGGTTATTTTTTCCTGAGACCTTAGTTGAAGCTTCTTATCATTTTATAATGGCACTTATTGCATGAGTGGTTCTAGTAAACATCATGATGGAATGATTAGAGTATACAGATGAATACATTTTCTAAAAGCTTTCAATGCTTCTTTCTGGATAGACCCATTTAGAGCCTCTGATCTGATATAAAAAACCAATTTGTCTTACACAGGGAAATAAGCAAGGGGAAATATATGGTGTGAGTTCATTCTCCACTACAGCTTTTGTCCTGAATACATTCAGCAGACACATTTCTAGAGTCCACACATTTATCAGTCAACTAGTGGTGTTAAAGAAAACCAGTATATAAGATTACTTTGATACTTAAAAATCTAATGTTGATATTGAGTCAATAATACACATATAATAATATTGTGTAAACAAAAATCATCTCCATTTCTTTATGTTCCTGCTCTCTCACGGTGGGTGCTGGTAATGCACCTTAACATTGTTTTCCATAAAACATATTTATTAATTCTAATTGTTCTTTTCATACACTTTTGTACAGTTCTGTGTACAGACTCTTTTCACCTCCATTCAAAGCTATTTTAAGTGTAATTCATTATCCAAATAAGATAAAAACACAAAGTAAACACAGTTAAAGATGATTTTAAGTGACACCTTTTTTTAAAAAAAAGTTTGATAGATATCACAGTAATATTGTTATAAATACTCTAGCTGACAGTAAAGGTGTAGTCAAAATCCAATATTGTGACAGACATAACAACACAAATTTCACTGTAAGCAAATATTAATCTAATGCAGTCTTTTATTGTGAAGGTCAGATCTCCCTCTTTTACCTGGAGGAAGTGGCCAAGGAGATAAGCAGGGCCTGCAGAATGCCTCTGATGTAAACGATGGGACTCTTCTTGGTGATGAAGAAGTACATGGCCGGCAGGATGAACAGCCCGTGCAGCACCAAGCCCATTACCACAGTAATAGCATAAAACCCCAGTTTCTTCCCCATGGCTGAAGGGTCGTCCATCTCCAAGATCTTACCAGCAACCAGGAATACGATCCCAAAGGGGAAATACCTGTAAAGGAGGAAAGACGGTTGAATGCTAGCATGCTCACAATGACAACGCTAAAATATTGTGGAGGCAGGAGGTGCAATGTTAACCGTGTTTGTGATCTTAGTTTACAAACATGTTAACTGGCATTAAAATAAAGTGCAGATAAGACTCAAGTGAATGCTATTAGTATTTAGTCAGATTTAACAAGTTACAATTTTATACTGATGATGCTGCATAAAAAGTGAATGATCACCAAAGTCATCACAATTAATCCTAAAGGGGACATAAATACTTGAGTTATATTTCCAGTGTTTGTAGAGATGTTTGTAGTGATCACCAAAGTCATTAAGATACATCAGCTGAATCAACTTTTCTGACAATCGGTACATGAAGAGATATTTTACAGGTTAAGTGAAATTTAGGGATCTTCAAGTCAGAGGGATTCATCCCCTGCATGTCATGAATATCTGTGCCAAGTAAAAGGACAATCTATTCAATATTTGTGGAGACAATTCACTAAAAACTAAAGGTCTTGATCCCATAGTTTATGTCTGGAAATCATCAATATCAATAGGTTTCATCCTCTGGGAGGCAAGAATGTTTTTTGGGGGATTTTTAAGTGGGTTTCGGCTGAGAACCAAATGACTGAGCACACACTGACATTACCATTCAAGCCAAGTGAGAAACCTCTGATGTTGTTTGATCAATATTAGCAGTACCAGCAAATTTGAATACCCCAGTTTGGTGGTGTTTACTTACCAGATGACAATGGCAACAATCTTCAAAACTGCCTCATTCAAGCTCTGGCAAAAGTTGACCAAAGCGCTTCCATTGGGTCCCATTCTCCCCAACATAATTCCTGGATTAGAGAAGAAAAACACAACAACATGAATAAATGAATTGATAAATGCATCAATCATACAACCCTAAACCATCAACAATGTAAACAGAAAAGAATGTCACTGTTTCTATTCTGTTCTTCCTCCTCTTGAGAACAAAACACATTTCAAACTAAATTACTCAAAGACGTGTCTGTGCCAAGACTTCAATTATGCTATTATACATATTTATGTGTGTTCAGTGTGTATGTTCCTCTGTGGATGTGCGTTTGCACTTTCCATGCTAACCACTTACCCATGGTAGCAGAAAAAATAACAATCCCCAGCACGTTCATGCCTTCGCTGGTACCAGGCGATGTTTTCATAATGACGTCAGGTGGCGGCGTGAGATCCAGGGAGAAGTTCTGGACATCTGTGCCGTTGTCATCCTGGATGCCGTAGATGTAGACCCTACGCGTGGTGGTCTCATCCAGGAGCTGAGCCACCGTTGGTTTTGGGATGAGCTCGGGGACTCTCTGGGTTCGATACTTGAAACCGAAGCAAAGCACAGGCCCAAACGTCAGCACAATAAACATGACACCATAAAAGATGTTAAAAACAGGAGATAATCACGTGATAAAAACACGTGTGGGTTCATATCAGAGAGGGTTAATATTTATATGATCCAAACAAGTTACAGCACAGAGATGCAAATGAAGACAAGATGCAGTTTTATTTTACAAGCTCTGTTTCTGCTTTTTCAGGCCACAGAGGAACATTTGCGAACCTAAATTTAAAAAGGAGTTAAGGAACTGAATGGTTACAAACAGAATGAGAAATATTGCCTCAACATTGAGTATTAATCTATTAACTTTCTCATCTAACTCTTTGCAATAATTCGAACAAGCATAAACTCTCAAGTTATTGCTTTTACTACATTTCTGCAATACCAGCACTTTTGATTTATGTTTTGAACATATTTTTTCCAGTTTTCTTTCAGTGTGTATTTATCTTAAATAGTCTGCTTACCTGTTGAAAGGTAGCTTGAACCAGGTTGGCTGGAAACATGTTGCTGTGGAAGATAATATTGAGAAATGTTTAAGTCCCTCACAAGAAGTGAATTTAGCCTTATTCAAAATAAAAACATACAGAGGTATTTCTTTAGATAAGAAATGCAAAAGTCATAAAGCATAATTCAGTCACAGTGAATTAGAGAAGAGACTCTCTGTGACATTTAAGACATCTATTAATAGGATTTATCTTTAAATTCAGGTTGAAAGAGAGTGATTGATGTCATCATGTAACCAAACAGCAGATTAATTCTGCTCATGAACAGAAACGTTTGCAGGATCTGCATCTCGTCTGTCCTGTTGTCTGTCAGCAGCTTTCAGCTTTCATCATGTTCATCTCCTCTTTTTGTCACTGGGATCAATTCAATATGCAGAAAACAGTAAGTGAAGACAGCTTTAAACTGGATGCTGCTTATTACAGTTTCTCATGAAGAGAATAACTACTCCTTGTTGTTTCCACCATTAGTGAACCATTAGTGATCTGAAGAAAATCTTTGCATTTATTTGTTTTTGCATTTTCGAACTGAAAGCTGAGCTCATAGTAGGAGGATGATGCACTTTAACAGCCGCCTTAAAAGGCCCACTTACACCTCTTCTGAACACAGAACACATATGAAATACTCTGCCTACCAAGGATATCTGCAACGGGGGTGGGGGTTTCAGGTGCTCATTGAAACAGTAAAGGAGCAGATGGGATGAAACTTGAAATAGAGGAGTAATATGGATACAACAGTGAAACATGGGAGGAGCTTTACATCTGGAAGCAAATAGATTGCAAACAGCCTTCATAGACAGAGAGGAGAGGACGGCTTATGTTGTTCATCCATCAAAGGGAGCAACACAAAATGGGCACACACACACACACACACACACACACACACACACACACACACACACACACACACACACACACACACAC
>JAQMCX010000008.1:6885663-6910841 GCA_029814765.1 Acanthurus leucopareius | reverse complement strand
ACAACCATTATGTGTGTGTTCTCTAAGCATTGTGGTTTTTTAATCAGATTTTTTTTTTTTTTTTTATTAGAAGTAACTAAGTATTTTATTAAATGCTAACATCTAAAAAAACATACTAAAATATGACAGTACTTTGCAGTGGGGAGTTCAAATGTTGCCTGTGTTGGTTTTTAGTTGTTAGTGATATTTTTATAAATCTTGATTAATTATGCACAACCACAACATCACTCATGGTCTTTACTCTTGGTGGCTAATTACACTTAACAACATTTAAAGTACACTGAACACAATGTAACAGCAATGTGGAAACACATATAATGAGACTTTCATTGCATGCTGGGAGGTTGCCCTTCATGACCACAAAAACACGTTTTTAGTGTCAATCCTTTTTCACCAACTTAATTTATTCCAAATAACAAAGAACACTATGATTAAACTCTAAAGTTAAAAAAAATTGGGCTACATAATTAAAGAAATTATTTTGGAGTTTTGGAATAACAAGCAGTGTAGATTAAAGCACTGCAGCCTTTTAACTACATGCTGATGAGAACAATACACCATGGATCAGTCTTCAGTTTTTATGCAGAGATGAACGTCCGTCAAGGTCAGACTGAGACAGGGACACTGAGGCTGTTTTATCCTGACTAGTCCATCACAACCAGCCTGGGGGAGGGGGCAGTAAAAAAGCAGGCAGACGACTCATCTCGTGTTCTTGTGCTCTTAATTTTATATAAAAGGTCTCACCTAAAATGACCCACAGAGCAAGTGGCCCTTTTGAATTTGTCCTTGTGCTTACAAACGGCCAGTCGACCACAGTGTCTGTCAGTCACAACTTAATCAGCATTGTGTTAACGCCAGCTGTAAATCCCACATCCACACCAAGCTCAAATCACAATCAAAATTTAAACAGCACATTTCAGATGCAGAGAGATTAAAGGGCATATTGTTTTTTTTCAGCTCATCCATTCAACAGGGTGACTTTAAAGACATATGGCAAAGATTTACAGGGGCAATATGGTGCAACTTGACTATAGTGAGCAATCTGCATGGATTTGACCACTTAGTATTTCATCAGCGTATCCTGTGTATAAAACAGAGTGAAGCAGGCTAATGAACCACTCTGACCCCAGTGCCCTTAATAAATCCAAGTATGCATATATTCATACATACTGTGGTCATTTCCCATACTTATCACACACACGCACACACACATGGCTGCAGACAGTTAGGCCCATTTGCGAGTGTACCGATATAGTATGCCTGCAGGATAGATGAAGGCTGTAAAGAAGCTTTGCGAAATAAATCCAAAGCACAGCTGTGCTCTGTAAAACACACACGACACACACACATACAGGAACACACACACACACACACATGCACACACACACACTGAGATCCTGTGAACAACAGAGCTTCACCTCTGCCACATAATCAGAACATAGTTGGATTTTATGGACTTGGCCAGTTTATTTCTCCCCCTTTTTTACATTCTGATTAAAAATGAATGTTTCAAATATAATTTACTCCTCAGATAATTTCACTTTGTTAATTATATTCCTAAATTTCTTTAAAAACAACATAAAATTCAACAGAGGGTATAATATTTGGTATGTTTTAAATGACTGAACATGAATTATTATTTTTCAGTTAAAATAATGTTTTGTAATAACATTTAAACATCCTGGCGGTGGAGCGACTCCCTGCGTTACAGGCCACCAACTTTACCCCACTGACCGACTGTCACACTGACACAGTGGCTGTCAGGGCCTCACCGTCATGTTTCACACTGCAGAGCTGACCCAAGTTCACCTCAAACACACCCACTCCATCCTTCAGCAGCTCTAATTAGCTTAGCGCAATAACCCACTGGCACACACGGCTCCAGGCTTTACACCGTGACCTCCAGCATTCAGTCCTCATTAGACAGCACGCACAGCAAGAAATGTACACATCAGCATTCACAAAGACATTAAGTTTCTCTCTCATACACATCTCAAGGCTCTCTGTGCTTATAATGAATTTTTCCTATTAATCTGCTCAGTGCTGTAGTTGTATCTGTTCCTTCATTAGCAAATTCCCAGGATCCAAAGCAGGCGCATTAGCAATATTTAAATTCAGTTTGTTCTGATACAAGTCCAAGTTCTTATAGATTTGTCTTCTTTCTTGTTCTTTTATTTAAAATGTTCTTGAATATATTGAAAATCTGACTAACTTTTGAATGTTAAGTTTCAGTGTTTCCCCTGGGTGACAGCTTTAGTGTGGTGGGGAGCATAAAGTAGGTCCACCACACTACACCAGAACAGTGAAGAACACCAAGAAGAAAGCCAGGAGAAAATGTCAGGAGCTCAGTTTTTCTATTTATATAAAACCATGACTGGCTTGTAAGCTCCATGCAAGTTAGTCAGAGCATGGGGGGGGGGCAAATATCCACCTAAATGACCATAAATCTGGTTGCTGACAAACAATGAAGCAACTGCTGCAGTGCTCATACCCTGTAAAAAGCATTGAGAATACAGTACCACATCACTTAAAACAAACTTCATGAAGAGCAGTGGGGGCAAACCTGCAGCATCAGTCTGACTTATATGAATGATCTCTGGTCTGGACCAGCTAAAAAAAACCACCCAACTCCTATGGCACATTATAGCACGTCATTCACTGTGGAGTCTGTTTGTAAGTGCTACTGATGCTGTTGGTTGCAGAGCAGAGGAGAGACAGGTGTAAAACTTTTGCTTTGTGTGTGTGTGGAAGGGCATGGCCCTCAGTGAAATAGGAGGGAAAAAAATATGAATAATTATTCAAAATCTCAGCAAAACACATTTTAGCATTTAAATTTTAGGCATTGGTAGAAAGAATGCAGGAGAAACACTGATGTTTTTGACTCATAAATACAAAACAAAAGCCAACTAACTAATCTTCCATATGAAATCACTTTGAAATGAATTTCAATTACGCTACACTAAAATGTCTTTTCAAGAAAAACTATGTTAAACTGAAAGCTGTTTCAGTCATCAGCACTTGGCATTAGCAGTTTCACCAGTACCTGCAGATGATCATAGATGGTCTCCGTCTCCATTGAATTATAAGAATTTAATCTTTCAATAATGCATCATATGAGTACCGTTTACATGCTTTTATGTGACATCATCAAACAAAAACGATGAAACAGCAGTTTGTGTGTATTATTTTAAACTAAATTTTTAAGTTTGAACTAAATATTTTACCGGATTGTATCCTCTGAGCATTTGACAGTGTTATGTGACTCTTTCTGTCTAATGAGCTGTCTTTTTTGTCTTTCCCTCTGTCTCACCAATCGATAAACAACTGAGGCTTTACTGGTGCTAAAACAGTTTGTTTCTGCTTTGGCAGATCATTGATTGTATCTCCTACTTCTATTGTGTCTTAAAATTGTTTTTATGAGAAAAAACACGGGAATCCAAACTAAAAGCTGTTGGCACCTAAAGCAGTTGTTTGAATCCATTAAGGGAAACATTAAAAAGACAAAGACTAAGCTAGCAGCCCACAAGCCGCCATCATAATCATGTGAAAGGACATTTCCAGAAAAGCACTGGCCTCCTGTCCTTTTGCCTTGTGACCCTTTAAAACCCAGCAATCTTTACTCCTTGTCTGTCATCAGTACAAGCAAAGAGTGATTTTGTCGATTCAGTTTTCTCATTTTAAGTTTCCTGAGTTCTAGAGACTGGAAATCTCAAAAAAAGATGAACATTTCAGAAAAACCTGAAAAAATGAACTGAGCTGTCAAGTAGCAAAAAAAAAAAAAAAAATCCTCCTTTTTATTAAATATATAAAATAAGATCTACAATACAAAGATTTCCATTTTTTTAAAACCATAGCAATTCATGGCAACACCTTCATGCCCTCTGATACTCAAAAAAGGCCCATAAACATAAACACTGAGTAAATACTATCACCTTATTTTCAGCCTTAGCACTGGCAAACAGCACATTTACCAGTTTAATTTGACAGGGTGACTGTAATGTTTTATGCCTTGTTTTGTTATAATTTAAAAGGAAGGTAAAAATTAAAAAATGTGTTGTATGTGGTAAGACTGTGAATGGAAAAATGGCCACCTGTGCCTTTTATTAAGGCACTCACTTTGGGGATAATTGTACTATATTTAAACTGCCATCCAACAGCTTCATTGTTTGCGAGGAAGGGTAATAGAGTCTTATGATTGTAGTATATTCATGCAAGTCATGTCCATGTTAGTCTCTCTGTATGTGGGTTTAAAAAAAAGCAGTGCTGTGATATTTTTATCTTGCAGCTGGATAAGGACAGTTTCCCTTCACGTCACCCATTCTGAGAATGACATAGACACCAGGTGACAGTCTCTTACCGAATGAGATCCAGCAGAGCGTCAGCAGAGCTGGTCATTGGCTTCTTGCTGTCCTCAGAGTCCTCCTTCTGAGCAGCTCCACCCGGGTGGATGATGTATACCATGACGATGCCAACTACCACGGCAACAAAGGTTGTCCACAGGTAGTAGGAGATGGTCATGATGCCCAAGCGGCTGGAGCACTTGGCATCCAGGGCAGCTAAGCCTGACATCAAACTTCAGGATAGAAAAACAAAAAGGCAGAGACAGAAGAAGTGAGGAGAGGAAAAGAGAGACAGAGACAGAGGACAGTGTTAGAATTGAGAAGGACTTTAACAAACCGCTGCAATAACTGCTTTTGTTCTGCCTCAATTTTCAGAAGTGGATACTTTGAAAAATGAATGTCAGTGTCCCTGCAGAGGCAGGCTGAATAAATTTAGCTCACTGGCAAGATACTGCAGATATATTCACCAAACTAGTTACCACTTACATTCAAAAAATGTGGCAATAAAGTGTTCAACCAAGCTGCAGCTTAATGAAAATGCTACTAAGCTATAGATTCCCTCAGTTTGATGCAACTTCATAACTCTTAGTTTTGTCAATTTAGGAGGAAATTCCATTTGTGAGCATATGAAGTATTATAACGACATTGTCACAAGTGCATTACAAGACAAACCCACTAAGATGTGAAAAAACTCAGACTGTTCTCACTCTCAGCATGCATATGTATGTGACACCCTCAGCACACACATGTAAAGCAAAGGGCTTTCAACTCGCTCTACTGTAAACTTGCAGCAATATTAAACACTCAAAAGTCTGTGTGTAGGTGATTATTGTAGATGGACAGTAAAACACAGGCTTATTTTAATTTATGTTCTTATAAGGTCAGTGTGAAGGATAAAATAATGAAAACACACTATTCTTATTTTACAGTGATGATGCACTCATGAAAACATAGTTATGAATATAATATTCCAATTCCATCATGTTTCACAAATAGATTTTCTTAAACTCACACATGAATTCACTTATTTAAACCCAAATGATGATCTTTTTTTATGAACTTTTTTTTTATGCCTAAACCTGAAAAAACTGTGATTGTTTCACACATTAACCATGTGTTTGAAGGGCTTTCTGGCAGGTGTGCTTACAGATACCTTGCCCATTTGTCTTAGAAGCAGAGGTACATAAAACAGCATATTGACATGAAATGCCCTTGAAAAGAAAACGAGTTGAAAGCTGAGTGAAACATCAGAAAAGCTGTTCTGGCAGGTTGAATGTTCAACATTCATTCTTATAACACCCTTAATGTCAGAAAACCAGCCATTAATACTTTGAGGCAGTGACCTGATTACACAACTTGACATGATGGCACACTAAGCCAAACTCAGTGAGACATATTCAAGCTAGAGAAGCCTTTTAATGAGAAACTGCCTCTGCAATCTCAGATAAGGCTGTGTGTGACACTGGGAAAATGTTGTAGAGAAGGAAGCATCAAATCTCTCTGTCTTTGTCAATTTGTCACTCGCTCATCTTCTTATACATGTGAAATTTGAACCTAGCCATGCAGAGCTTTGTACCCCTCTCTTTTCTATCACAAAAAAGCCTGGGGGAGGGGGATAAATAACTGTAATCATAGGCATTATAAACATGAGAGAGTAATTTGCATATAAATGGGCTGCTTTGAAAAGCCCAACTCAGCTATGGTTACATTCACTGTAAAATTTTAAATGAAAAAAAGCACTCATTCAACACAGTTTGCTTCATATTTGGTATTGGAAAACTGTATAAAAAATTGGAGGCAGCTCTCAATGGGAAGTGTAAGAAGACGTTGAAATGGTTGCACTGCTGGAGGATGGAGTCAATACAAGCAAGAGAGAGAGAGAGAGAGAGAGAAGAAGAGAGAGAGGGAGGGTGAGCTCTCTTGAGCTGGGGTGACAAGATTTTCTTCTTGTCCAATATGTAATCTGGTTGGACTTGGCAGGCGTTTGGATGGAGCTGTTGAGTCTTTCCGTGTCTGTGCTCAACCTGATCCTGCCATCCGTCCTATTATCGTCTCTGAAATGTACAACAGAGAGCCTCCATCTACTCTCTCTCACGGTCACCGTGAAGATGAGTGTGCTCAGTGTTCCTGTGCAAAAAAATCTTTACAAAGTCATTTACAGCCAGTCTGTGACTATTTGCACAGTTCTGAAAGGTTCAAAAACAGGATGCAGTATTTATTTGAGTGTGTGTGATAGTCGATCAACCATTTATGTGTAAATGAGTTTGCTTAATCATTTGAAAAAATTCGATTTTTAACTGGCTAAGAGCAGAAACAGTCATTTTTTTAATTATAGAGGCTGCAGGACTTTTAAAAAAAATTTCAAATGAAACACACCATCAATTTTTTCACTGCAACACAGCTTCTTAATATTTCTACAGCCCTAAAAAACAATTCAGTGCTGATAAACTAGCACATGTGAAAAGTCTGTGTTCGGTTTGGACGGCAGCCTAAGATCAAAATGATCTCACAGAAATATTCATACAAATGAAGCACTGACTTGAAGTGGGTGAAATCACAATCAAATGAGCTTGAACAAGATCAAGGCACTTTTTCCTTTAGTAGGAAATGAGTAATACAGCTCTCATTCCACGCACGCACAGTTAAACCTTATGAGTGATTATGCAGACAGTTTGAGATTGATGACTTTTGTGGAATTTCTGTTTCATATGACTGAAGATTTGCGAGTCAAGCAGTCATCTGCTGCGTTTGTCTCTAGGGTTCATCTGAGAAGGTACACAACCACATAAAGACAACAGCAAAGAGCGGGTGGTGGTGGTGATGGTGTTGATGGTGGTGGATGCGCCTTACTATTATTACAGCCTGGTGAGAGAGTACAATACTGAATTCAAACATGGCAGAAAGAGACTGACAGCACAATATTGATGTTGTCAATTTTCTGAGAGAATGAGTTACATTTAAAATTAGTCAAAATACCATGAAATTTATTTAACTTAAAATTTTGTGCACTTTTACTCAAATGGTTGAGCTGCATACCAATGTGGAGAGAGAAGTAAAATTCATCTTCTTCATATTTTTCTGTCCTTGGCCACAACCTTATCAATCACCCCTTTAGCCCCTACAATGCCTGAATATTAAGTATGAAGCTGGAAAATTAATTAAGCTGATCAATAAAAGGTCAAGAAGGTACAAAGATCACACAACCTGCAGTATTTATACCTCTGTTTTTGCATAACTCAAAGAAACTAAGTATTAGAGATGCTGGCAGGTAAATTTTTACCTTGGACGGGCCAATGCTACCCACTTGTGACTTCTAGTTTATTAAAACAAGGAAAGCTTCTTTTGGCTCTCTTTTGTATTTAGTGTACTCAGCCACTCAGCAGTGAAGTGAATAAAGCACCATGTATCCCTCGTGCACACAGGCTGTTAATGTGCATCTGAATATTCATTAGTTCATATGTGTGCATATGTGAATATAAACATGCATAACAACCAACATTTATGCTAAATCATTCTTTTTGACCAGCTTGTTGGGATCAGTGGAAAACACAATAATTCACATAAAAATCTTGATTCTTTAACTCTTCAATGCAAAATTGCTAAAAAAAAAAAAGTGTATCTAAATGTTAGTTGATAACATAAGGGGAAAATCAAAGATCAGGGACACACAACACTGGTATAGTCACAGCAGCACACACACACACTAAAGTAACTCTGTAAATGCTGACACACAGTGACTCTAACTGCGGCCTACAAATAAAGTGAACAAAGAAGTGTATGGCTCCCCGTCCACCTCCCTGGTTCAATAGAGCTAAAACCTTTCCAGAAAAATCTTTAACTTTTTCTCTGTAATTCAACTGGGCTTAGAAAGAAACATCACACCTGTAAAATCAGCTCTCTATTCATGGATTTCCACCACCTCTTTTTACCTCCCTCCTCACCTACAGTGATGCCTTTTCTTATTTCCTTCAGTTAGTTAGCTTGACTTTTTGCTTCCCAAAAGCACTCCAGAGAGATATCGTATTTTGAAATCAAGGAAAATTTTGACCTAAAACACCCCTTCAGTTAAGTTACACCTTTAGCCTTACTAACATCTTTTACACAGACTTAAAAAGAATCATGGCCCTTCTTGATGAAAACATTTCTCTTGCTGCTGTTGCTGCCTTCTTAACACATTCCTTTTATTTCTGTCATGGCCTCCCATGAACGACCCCAAGGTATGAAGGTCATTTGAATGCAATTAGCAGCAGTTGGTGTCTACAGCAGGAGCCATTAAGTATTAATTTAAGTGTGCTTGATTAGCCAAGCTGTGATCTTCATTCATTATTATTCAAATCTCCTTAATAGATTTTACAGATTGAAGCAAATGGGCAGATATACAATTATAATTATTCCTTCCACTATCTGAAGTATTTAACAGCTCTTGATAATGCCAAAGGTGCTCCTTTATGGTCTGTTGTTTTATTGCTGCTTGAAATAAATGTGTTGTGCTGTGACTGGAATAACAATGGCAGAAAGATGCACAGCTTTAGAGAATAAACCTATCTCTCTTTGGTACATCGGACAACAAGTGCAGCTGCAACAGTGATAACTATGGGGCTTGACCTGCACTGGCCAGGGATTAAGTGACCTTTGGCAGGAAAATCAGAGCAAGTAGAAAGGAAAGCTGAGGTGGAATTACTTCACAACAGCAAAAACAACAACAAGAAAAATGGTTCAGTACATGAAGAACAATATCCAAGCCCACCAGGACCTTCACAAGTTTGCCCTCAGGGCCAACAGGTCAACAGAGGATGCCATCTCCAATACTCTTCACTCAGCCTTCACAAACCCTTAAGGTAACAACACCTATCATTAGATTGACATTTGTTGATTTCAGCTCAGGATTCAATACGCTCTCTCGCACACAGCTCATTGGATAATATAAAGCTCTGAACTCCACACTACACTTAACTGAATACTGGGCTTCCTCATAAACAGAGGCCAGATAGTGCAGATTAGTGGTCACACCGGAGCCCCCCAGGGCTGTGTGCTCAGCCTCCTCTTGTTCGATTTGTACACCCATGACTGGAACCTTAGACATCGCAAAAACTCCACTGTAAAGCATGTGGTCAACACCACCATGAGAGTTCATATCAGGAGGAAATCAACAATCTTGCTAGGTGGTGCACAGAAAACAACACGGCTCAATGTCAGCGAAACCAAAGACCTTATTATTGATTTCAGAAAAACGGAGGCAAAGACTACACTCTTGTCCGCATCAACAGAGCAGAAATGGAGCAGGTGCTCAATTTCAGGTTGCTGGTAATCAACACATCAAGAGACTGACACTGGCATCATATACCTCCACCCCGGTTAAAAAAAAGAAGCCCAAAAACGACTTAATATTTTAAGAAAGGTGGAAAAAGTAACATTCCTGTGCCAAGTCTCTGTCAACTTTTACAGAGGAGAGATAAAAAGCATTACAACCAGAAACATCACAAACTGGCATGAGATGTGCACAACCTAGGATAGAAAAGCTCTGCTGCAGGCGATCAAATCTGCCCAGAACATCAGTTGTACCCATTTACTGAGCACCAGTAATATCTGTGAGCTGAGGTTCCTACGCAGAGCCCAAAGGATATCAAAAGACAATAACCAGCCTGCCACAGCCTGTTCAACCTGCTGCTGTCAGGAAAGAGATAGTAGAATGTGCTGCTCAACCATCAGGCTTAAGGACAGCTGTCATCCTTAAACTGTGAGATTTCTCAACCTGTCCTCAGCACTCAAATATGATTTTTTTTTTCAATTTTATAACCTTTAATTACATAGACATTGATGTAATTTTATGTTTTAGCACTAGCATAAGAAAACAACAGCTCTTTTCTATCAGCTTGTGTTGCAAAATGACCAATAAATAATCTTGAACCTTAGAAAACAACATCAACATTCCTCTGGGAAATAGCAGAAAAACTGTTGAACTGAACTGTGCAGATCTGTATGTCCAGATGTTTGATGCAGAGTTGACATGACTGTTTTTTTCTGTAGAAGCTCTCTGGAAAACCAGAAACTGCAGCCAGGAGATCAAAATGAGAAAAATATTACATTTGCTATTCCAGGGATTTACCTCATGACCTCCTCCTTCCAACTCTGTGCATTTAATTTTCACATTAATGTCACAGTCCAGTGTTGTATTTTTGATGGATTTAGTCCACACATCCAGTCTTAAGTTGTTGACGTGCAGCTGTCTTGTTGTAGCACTGATAAAAACTGATCAAAACTTCAGAGTGAACTGACTGACATGAATGAAATGAAAATAACTGAAATGTGAAAGATGTTTATTTTGATCCATTTAAAACTTATCTATTTAACTAATGAAGTTTTATTTTTTGTCCTAGTCATTTTTATTTAAAGAAGTTTCTGATTCATGGGATGATTGTATAGGAGTTTTAACATTTAATTTGTGTTACCACTTTGTGTAGATAAGAACTCTTGGCCATTTTTAATATTATCAACATTTTATTCGCCTGCGTGGGATAAATGGAGGTAAAGGTAACAGAAGAGGTGACTACCTTCAAGTGTTTTATTTTGAATCACACCTGCTGACTAATGGTAACTCATATTCACACACATCCTTATGAATTGGAAACTAGACAATGTACTTCATAATGTAACTTTCCATAACAGGCCCTGCAGGATATTTCTAAATATAATTGCACTTTCTAATATGATGTGGGTGGGTTTGAGCAATACTTTGTGACACTGTTAAACCAACTGTACTTTAAATGTAGCTGCTGTGTAACTGTATAGCAAGTGATACCAAACATTTTTTTGTTTGTGACTCCCTCAATCTACAGCAACTGTTGTTTAAGCCACTTGGGGACAGCAGAAACAGGCTAAAAACTCAACAATGACATATTATCACCTTTTTATTAAAACAAATTAAATTTAAGTGCTTCGGTACTTTAAGTTAACCAGTGAGGTGCCAATTCAAACTTGTCTGTTCGCAGAATGAGACGGCTGCAACAATGTTCACCAGCTAGTCATCACTGAGTCCGTCTGGTATATGGTGGTGGGCATTGCATTAAGAGGTTTTTCTTTAAAATGCGGTGGCAAGACATAACGCTATGAGAGTAGTAAGATTGAATTAAAACATTAAAGCTGTGGGTGAGAAAATCACAATAAGCTCAAAGACATGAAAATGTTTTACAGAGCTGAAATGAACTGCACATTTGGATGATAATATGGTATGTGTGGGTGCTACACCACGAGTTTTCCCCCTTTAAGATACACAGCCACTGTCACATACAAAATAATGCCTATAGAATCAAAAGAAGCCATATCGACTGGTGAACCATCATCAAAGGTTATGGCCAGTGAGAGAAATTCTCATTGTGTTATTCCCTGAAATATCTGGGTGTCCTTAGTGGCTCTCTAACTCTGGGCTGCACACAGATTTATATGATGTAAGTGTAGGCATATCTGAAGAAGGCTGTATCCTCGAATGTATAAGAAGGGATAGAGTGGGGGTTAATGCTACTGAAAAAGGCATGGCTTTTAAACTGATGCCAAAGAAACAAAAAAAATACTCAACATTATGTGGAATGATAATTAAAGCCTCCCTTTACTAAATTGGTTTTTCTTCTGTTTATGTACAAAAAAAAAAAGAAAATATCAGACCTTGACTAGAGTGATTTGTATCTGTGGAGAGTTTGTCATGAGAGATGTTTTTACAATCCTCTACTTTGTGGAGATGTCTGTGCAGTTCCCTTACAAACCTTATTTTAACACCTTACAAGCTAAATTTAGTACGTCACAAATCTGACAGCCAATTGTAGGCAGAGAAATCTGAAAACTTCAGTGTAAAGTCAATGTTGAAATTCAGAAAGTGGGAGTTGGAATAAACAAAATGCTAACTAACTAAATGGCGCTGTGCTAGCCACTGCCAGTTACAGGCTAAAAACCATAATAAACAAAAGATGCTTACTACACTTACTATTCTAGCATGTCTGCTAGTGGCCAGTGGCACATCAGAGTCTTCATCTGAGCCCTGTACATGTCTGAGCTTCAGTCTGAGTTTCAAACATCAGATCTATGGCAGAATTTTCTTAAATGTTTCCTCAAACTAGCCATTTGACGCTAACAGCTCTCCTAATGATCAACCTAACACAGGCAGTGGTGGTGGGCGGAGCTCAAATTTGCTTCCAAACACTCATCAGAGCTTTTTTAAAAAATATTCATATTATCTTTATGAAGAAAAACTATTTAAAACAAACATTAATCATATCATGGTATTTTTTTTACATAATATAAAACTTTTCTGGAGAGGAACCTTTGACTTAACAAATTAAGAATACATGCACCCTCTTCAGCATTGTAAATCTTGTCAAATACTTTTAGTGCACTTGAGCTGAAGCTTCTCTGCTTCTTCTTATTGGCAGAACATTGAATCATGGAGATCTTAAAATCTGAGTCAAGGTGGGATTACAGTATGTCACCTGCCATGTGTAGCAGCCTCGATCGTGAGATTTCCAGCACACGAACAGCAGATCTGCCAGAAGATTTTTGGACCATATGGGGCTTATGGTCCTCCCTGCTGCACCTTCGCTGAGCAAGAGCTTTACAGTAATCCTTGGTCCAGATGAAAAAAGCAAGGCGGAGGCTCCTTGGAGAGGGGTTATCCATGACATCCATGCCATGGTAGTTACACTGTGGCCTTCGCTTTCAGCTGCTCAGGTTATTATAGGCCACATTATTGTTCTCCTTTATAACTGTTTAAATGTTCCAGGGTTACCTATAGTCTCTAGATGTTAAACTTACATATAGAAAATGTGAAAAAAAACAGTTTTCCAATAAGAAGCTAACACCAGCTCTGACAACTAATGCTGAGGACAAAACATATCAGGAATCCAGGGCATTTCCTTTAGCTTGACACTACATGAAATGTGAAATAAATGAAATATTTTGATAACAGATCCTTACTTCTGCCTTTAAGGCTTTTCAATCTTTCCATTTAATGCATTGAAACTTCCATGAGAAGTGTCAACAGCCCTGGAATCTCAATTTCCTGTAATGTGAAGGCCAAGTGTGTATGATTTAGAAGGATTTATTTGTAGAATGTGGCAGAAATTGAATATCACGTTCACAAGTATGTCCTATAGTGTATGAAACTATTTTGCGTTTTCGTGTACTTTGAGCTTTTCATATCTGCAGAGGAAGCAGGTTCTCTTCTGCAGAGTTCAACATGTTGCATGGCAACATTTCTATAGTAACCCAGAACAGACGAATCAAACTGTAGAGAAGGTCTTTCACATCTTTACGGTTTTATGGCTACCATTTGTTGTCCTACATACTTAGAAGGAGGATATTCAGTCACTGGATGCCATTAAATCCTCCAAATTCGACTTTTAATAGGCAAAAAATGTGGAAAAAGTCTGCTGTTGCTCTTCCAGCTTAATTGCCAAAATAAATAGTTGGTAATGTAGTGTGACAGCCAGGTGAGGCAGATGCCAAGCAGTGGACCAGTGTTGTACCTGAACCTAACCAGACCTTTACCACAGTGGGTACCACATTTTCACAATGTAAAATTTAAATTTAAAACTTGAAGTTTCAGTGCAAAGAAATGCAAAGTTTTAACATATCTTGCAGAAACATACAATGTCAACATTATTTCTTGCAAATGAGTTGACTCTTCTGAGAGATAAGGTGAAGTCTACTGATTAGCATCATTTACAAACACTTCCCAATAATACACTTGTCAACCTGCTGACAAGAACAATAAACACTTACAACAAGGGTCAATAGTCAATACATGTCAGTTACTTTGAAATAGCGTGACCAGTTCAAATGAAGGTCAGGGCTGGTCAGTGGCACTACATGTGTTATTGATCTAATCTTATGAGGGTGTGGAGAAACCATATATACTTAAGATGGAGCAAAGATAAGCTTTTCATCATTGCTCAGGGAAAAATACAGAAGCACAAAAACAAACAGCATGACTGTGATGATTTCTCAGAAGAGTTTTCTTCTAGTTTGGGTTACTGTGGTTTGAGGCAATCAGGGGAAATCCTCACAGGATGCTTTGTGTTTATCTGTCTCTGTGTGCTGAGATTAAGAAAAACCAATTCACTATAAACCTCTTGTTCATCTAACTCTGCCTGACCTGCTGAGCTGACCAATAATGTCAGGCAGACATCACTGTCAGATGTTAGCTTTCTGCTTCCCTGACTATTAATGACACTTTGCTCTTTAGCTCATCTTTATTCTGTATTTATTGTTTTGTTTTCTTGTGTTTTTCTGTCAATACTCTTAATTTTGAATTATTTTGATAAAGTTTAATTGGTTTAATTTGCTACTACACATATAAAACAGAAGAAATTGTCAGTCGCAATTTTTTTCTTTCTTCCTCTTTTTTTTCTCTTTCATGTGTGTGTGAGGGTTACACTTTAAGTTGCAAACTATCAAGGCTTGTTAGAGATTAACTAGTTAGACAAGCCTACTATTATGTTAATAAAGCTGTCCTTTCCTTTTTCCTTTATTTTTAAGCAAAAGGGAAAAAAAGGAAAGTTTAATTGGATTGTGTGATCCCATCCGTCTTCTAGCACAATTGTGACCCCTTAAATTATTTTTTTAATTATTCTGTCAAATTAATAAAATATGATGAACTACATTCCTATGATAGTATTCATCAATTTATTTGTAACATTAATTAAAAATTGTATATAGGCAATTTTAAAAAAAAACACTTTTAGGCAGATCTTAAGTGATTATTGGGCTGGAAAACATCAAACCATCTCCCAACATTCTGGTGATGTCTGTGGTGTGATGAGATTGATCCAACCGTGCAAAATAAAACAATGTGGTTTCTTATGTTATTTTTCTTTTTTTCTTTTGTTCTCAGATAAATTTGTACACTCTGACAGAAGAAGGTGAAGCAAGTGATGCAACAAAGCTAATGAGCCAAAATAGCTTCCTCTATTTTTAACCTTAAGGGCCAAGTTCACTTTAGTTTTTCTAGACACTAAATGGGATCTAAATGCAAATGTTTGATAAGATGTAAACATTAATAATTTTTACGCCTTTTGTAATTACAAGATCATCTTATGAAATTGTATGCGTTTCTGTGTAATACTGCAGTATGAGTATTGTACTTAATAATTGTGCTCTTGGCATTGTTCCTGAAAGGTGCCATAGATGAGGTACTTGATTAAAATTTTTAAAATAGTACAGTAATTTCAGATGAAGCTCCTATTGCAGTAAAATCAAAAAACCTAATCAGGCTACATTACGCTGAAGATACTCTCACTTGAAGTCTGACAAGTAACCATCACAAGTAACATAATGAGCAATTTTAATCTCACTGAGTCGCTCTGACATTTGTAAGAAAAAGGTACATTTACTTTAATTTGAATCATAATCAGAGTCCTTTACAATATTCACTCCTGCATTAGCAGTGTCTGAGGAAAATTACACTAGCTCATTTCATCTCTATTTCTTGGCTTAGTCAGAAAAGTAGTCACAGGAAATCATCTAACATCCAAGCCTATCAGGGACATCTATCATCTCATCTATCCCTGCTCCTGTGTGAGGTAAGAAATTAGGAAGCAGCAAGATAAATCTGGCTGTGAAAGGCAAATATCCATCCATACAAAAAACACGAATAAAACATTTTCTTTCTACAGGTTTTATAAAAATGTAAACAAGGTGCCTATAAATGAATTTGTGTGACATATGTGTTGCTTCTACAAGACCAAAACAGACTTGCACATATTTACATGCATGTTTAAGATGCACAACTCACTTTTTTTCATCAGGAGATGTTGTGTACTACACCAAAGGTTGTCAAAACATTTTGGATTTTCAGTCTGTTGTCAAGATTGCCAAGTTTAACCAAAACACTTGCAAATGAAATCCATGGCTTTGGGATTTTCCATCAATATTCTGAAAGAAAGCACCCACATTGGATTCACAATCAGACAAAGCATGCAGCCAGGTTATATGCGACTCATATTTCTCAAAACCTCGTAAACAACCTGCAGAACACACCCACTCACATCTGTTCATCTCCCATGCAATTATTTCTCCTTCTCTGTGTGTAATTGAGAATTTAGCTTAAGGCTGCATGTGGACAAAAACCGAGGAAACGCTGAGGAAAAAATGTCAAATACAAAAAAGGCCCAAGTATAATACAACTCCAGATGTACGTGGGCACTCATGTCACATCATTGAAATTCACTTACACCTCAATGAGAGATTTCACATTGGGTCAGATGCATCTCTGCATACGGTGTGGATCAGCCATATGTTTGTGCTAATGCTGCATATCATTAAACTCCTCTTCACCTTTGACCCTCAGATCTCAGCCAAAGCAATGGTGAATAAGAGCTTCCAAGGGCTTTATCAAATGTTAAGGCCGTCTTTAACCCACAACCACAAAATAAAATGGAGTCAACATTTAATTAATAAATATAGATCTTTAAAAATCTAATTATTAAACCAGTTCTGTTTAACACTTAATTTAACTAACATCTTAAAAATTAAGAACCCACATAACATAAGGAGGCTGTAAGTGAAGTGGCCATTGATTGTGCATGACGCGTTCATGGGATAATCTGATTTCCGCTTTGGCTGTTGCGCAGATGGCGCTGGGAGGGAAAAAATGGGGACAGGCAGGCTATAGGGCCGGGCTGGATATTCACCCCTAGATAAGCCCTACTGTACCATGCACCATGCACTGTGTCAACCAGCCGGTCTGTGCATCCTGGTCTAGATACACTCTGCTGTCACCAGTGGGAATGGTAAAAAGGGAGAGGCAGAGAGAGAGACAAGCAGGATATCAAACAAGACTGTGTCCAGCTGTGGCTGGACTGAGGGGGTGTCTGCTGGGGGTTGCATGGATATGCAGATATGCTGCAGATCACCTCAGAGTAGATGGGAGTGTATGGATAGTGATTAGTCCAAACACAGCAGCAAACAAGCCATGTCTTTCATCTTCATTAGTCATTATTTCCTCCATCGAGTTGCAGGCAGGCACCCAGAATATTGAGTGGTTAGCAGACTCAACAGGAGCTCCAGCAGCATGAGCCCATGCTCAGAATGCTGAATCTTTGTCCTAATTGCTTTTATGTTCCCGTTTGCTCAAGTGGTGTGTTTAACTTGGCTGAATCGGGCCCCCTGCCTGCATCCACTGATTCAGATTAGTTGTAATTAACGTCTCTTGCCCTCACGTGCCTCACGTTTGGCAGGAAACCTGCACTGAGGTGATCTCCAGCTCTAGATCTAGGCAACACTGGGAGAGCATCATGAGCATGCATAAACAAACATACTCTCTTTGCTTTTTTGTGAAACAACATCAATAAAGACAGAAAGAGAAATATACAAGAGACAAACACAGAGGCAGAGAGAGACACAGACAGACAGACAGAAAGAGACACAGTGAGGGAGGGAGGATTAACTTCTCATCCAGTCTTTGCTGTTGCATAGATTGTAAGTAGCTTATTGCACAAAGCACCCTGCATGTAACCGGTGCGTTTGAATGATTTGTTTTGGGAGGTTTTTTTTTTTTTTGAGTGTGTGTGTGTGTTTTGGACATCACTGACCTCATGCAGGCAATAAGAGCTTTGAGCCTAAAATAGTCAAAAAGGAGAATCTGGCAGGCTGTGAACTTTTAAGATTGCACCCAGAGCTTTAAAAGGCCAACAGGTTTACTTCCATATAAACATGCCTCTTTAATCCCTGATGTTGTAATTGGGTGCAATAAAAATCTAGGCTGTACTCTTCATCTACAATATTACCACAAAGCAGGCGCAGACAGAAAACCAAAACTTGGGGCTATTCATAAAAAAACTTGAGGACACTATTGAGAAACA
Organism: Acanthurus leucopareius; assembly: GCA_029814765.1. Taxonomy (NCBI): domain Eukaryota; kingdom Metazoa; phylum Chordata; class Actinopteri; order Acanthuriformes; family Acanthuridae; genus Acanthurus; species Acanthurus leucopareius. Next base: position 6,892,654 of record JAQMCX010000008.1, on the reverse strand, counting down.
TGATTTTATTTTTTATTGTTGTTACTAAAGAGAAGCATCCATCTTTAAATATTCTATTATTGATCTGTTACTGGTGTATTTGTTTAAGTTTTGATTCCTGACTGGTTCACAGATTATATTAACACTATCATCCCTCCATAGTCCATCTTTATGCAGATGATACAGTTCTGTATTGCCAGCTACTAGAACTAGAACAACTAGCTCTGATGTATTGCAAGGTGCACTCTTAAGTTTAAAACTAGTCCGAAGGCAAAAAAGACCTCATATATGCTGTTCTCTAGAGCCAGAAACATTGTGGACAATAGTTTGCATTTTACTACTCTGAACGGACAGATAGTTGAGAGAGGCTCAGAGTATAAATATCTTAGTTCAGTTTCTTCAACTAACTCACTTTTCAGCAAGCTCTTAAACAAAAAACTAGAAAAATTAGATTTTTGTAAAAAAACAGAACTGTAATGATGTCAGCTATGTTCACTTGGATGCTGATAAATGGCTATTTTCCTGATTTGGATTATGATGATGTTACCCTAAAGAAAAAATGCTGTCTCTATTCTTAATCTCTTAAATTAGGTTTACAACTCCTCCTTGAGATTTATTACTGATGACAATTATTCTGAATATCATTGCATGGAAGAATCTAGCTATCTCTCATGGTGAGGCAAGACAGGCATGGGTTTCTAGTATTTTACAAGGCCCTTACATCATACATCACCTCCTTGATAAAATGGTTCCATAGTCATGAATATTTAACTGTATATTTGCATCATATTCATGGAGGCAACTTAAGGTGTTTGAAAAGTAACTGCACCCTTTACTCAAACATACAATTGTGATATGCGCTTTCTTTTTCTGGCTGCTTTAGATCAACCAAACAGGTGTTTTGGTTAAAATGCCAAATTAAATGAGGTAATTTAAAATGGAAGAAGAAGCCATAACAAACAACAACAATAATAAACCACACCTGTGAGAAACAACACTAGCCAATGGCAACAAAAAGCACTTTTCACTCCATATAAATGAGGTGCAGAATTTTAATGAACAATGAATGAATAAATAATGAAATTTATTCTTGTTTTATTTAAGGTCTCACAATGGAACCTGTCCATATGTAAGAACATTCATAGATAATTCTCTCTGAAGCCACTACAAAGTAATTTCAAGCACCGTATTCTCAGTCTCAGTGTTTTCAGAGGAAATCCAATGACCCCCAAGCTTCGTAAAGTTTAATGTTTTACCTCAATTAGAAAAACAGGTGGAGAGGCAAGTTGGGTCAACAGACCTGATTTTTCACAGTGATATTAAACACTATCAGAGGAAAATGTGTTCAGCATATGGCATCAAACATTTCTATGAGGGAGGAGAGTGACTTTAGTGACATACTCCCCCATTGACTGCAAACATCTTTTTTCAGTTCATTATAGTTAGTTTGATTCAACTTACTTCAGCATAAGCAATGCAGTTCAACAAAACCAGAGAACATTAGTGCAACAAGTGATAGTAAAGTAATTTGGAAATCAAAACAATGTAATGTTTTTGCATTTTTTTCCAGTTCTTTAAAACCAAGCACATTCCTGCAGAGAAAATCAACATCAACCTGATAATCATGCAACTCTTTTGTCACATTTGGCACACAAAGCATGAAAGTGCTTGTGTCTGTTTATGTGTTAGATTGTGTGGGCAGGTGTGTTGCGCTTACCTAGATACAACGAGGGGCAAAATTAGCATTTTCAGCATCCTCATTAGCAGCTCTCCAGGAAACTGAAAGTACTTCACCTCCTGCAAGAGGCAAGGAAAAAACATTAAAATGTGTTTTTTGACACTAAGTTATACAACATTAGCAAACTATGTTATGTAAGTATTTTGCTCACCATGGTGACCTGCATTATTCCTATCTGTATGACCAGCATCTGTAGTGTAATGTGCTAATTGCTGTGGAGCTTTTTAACTGTCTAGGCCAAAGTTTCATTACCCAAGCATTTAGTTTGATTGTTTGGCATAGTGTTTCACTTATGTAATACCAATTTTGAATGGCTAGATATTCTCACTGGAAGCAAGCAGTTCATGCATTGAGCTCCAAAGGAATCGCTCCTGGGCAATCATGTGTTTGACATGTAATCAGCAACTGAATGACCCTTATCCTATCAATTCATTCAATGATGCATTGAGAACAGTATGCTAGTCAGGGCTAGTCATTGCCCTTCAACATTTTACTGTGTACAAGAGAGTGGATGGTATTTATGCTATAGAAAGAAAAGGTAAAGGTTTAAAGGTTATCTTTATTTTTTTATTTATTTAAAATGTTTTCTTCAATATTTTTTTCTCTCTTTATGTTAAAGAATTGCTTGGCACTTTAAGAATTACACATCTGATTTATCACCTAGAGTTGGTCAAAAAAATACATTTCATTTTTTTTTGTCTTGATGCTTACTTTGAGGTCATAGCAAAAAGGTGATTAGCTTATGCTGAGATCAGACTACAAGATATTTTTGTCTGTCACAATGGTCACCATGTCAGATTAAGCAATTGCAGAGGCATAAACTGAGAAAAGGAGACAAGAAAATTGCCCAAAGGAAGCAGTTATGCAACTGTCAATCAGGAATTCAGGCTGCAGCATTGTTGCCACAGCTCAATGAACTGCTTTTCCTGTTTGCCATGTTTACATACTGTGTATGTGTCAGAACACTCTCTCATCCTATTGGTCAATGCCAATCAAACATGTTGTAGGTGATGTCACATTTTACAGGAAATTACGAAAAATTCTAACATGCTAGATTTCTCGTCAGAGTGTTGTGGAGCGTCCCAGATGCAAAACACCGTTCTTCAGTCATCTTACACTACGCGTCTGTTTGTTGTTCCCGATGTTAATAACTGGGCCTGACACTGGGAAGTTGTGGGCCATGACCAAATCATGTGATAATCGGCCTGACTTTGTGTAGTCTGATCCTGGTGTTAGCCTAACTCAAAGAGAGGATGCCAGAGAAAATAGCTTCATTGGTGCTCTGTCCTAAAGTAAGGAGAGAAAAAAAAGCAACTACAAAAAAAAATGAATTAAAAAAATACAAAACTTTAGAATAACAATAGTGAAGTGACTGTCCTGTTGGATTATTGGCTTGATTGTATTTTAAAGGAACACTTTCTTGTTTTCTTTTTATTATAACCAAAGTTCTTAAGTTTGTGTTTTTGTAAGACATACTCAATTTATAATATAAATGGCATTCTAAGTCTGAGTTAGTACAGAGTGAATAAAAACAAACACAGCAGGGGTGTTTTTTTTACAACTTGCTAGCATGTAATAAAAATTATGTGTTTCCTACATTTGTCCTCTCATCTCTGACTATAAAAGAACACAGTATTATGCTGCATTATGCTTTTCTGTGCCTCAGTGAAACTTAATGTTCAGAATGTGAGTAGATGTTAGAGGCAAGTTGTACATTTAATGTAGTTAATCAGTAATGAGAATAAAAGGTAATAAAGACATAATCAAGGAGCCATCTGCACATACAATCAATTTCAATACCCTGCAATTATAGATGGAACAACAATCTGCCACAGTGCCCTTGACTGGGCACAATGTCAAACATTATTTCACTCCTTTGTTATTTAATAACTGTGCATTATTGTAATGTGGTTAAAAATAAGAGCCCTAAGCTGCAAAGTGTATTAAGATGATATTATAAATGCATTTACATAACTCCTTATAAAGACAGTCATACAATTAGATGTACAGATACATATTTGATTAGAAACAGTGAACATCACCTCCATCGATGTTTTGATTTATAATAACAAAAAAACTATGAAGGGGAATTAAGCAATTATATATAGACTATAGAGCCAACTGTGTTGTAGAGCGCAGTGAACATCCAGCCAAAATACAAAAATGTTACTGCACGTGCAACTAATTTTGATCCCAAATCAAATGCAGACATTTTGTTACACCATTTGGTATCTAATACAGACAAGGTACCCTTTGGCAAAACCTTCCAGCTAACATTCCTTTTTAAACATGTAATTATAGTCACAGTTGTGCAATGATCAGTGTCGATAAACTACTTGGTTTTTGATTCTACACTTTAGGTCTATTTTTAAGGTTTTCACGTGTCTGGAACTGTAAAAGTAAGAGGGTAAAAGGGTAAAAGTCCTGTGTGTTACCCCATCTCTACCCTGACCTCCACTGCTCTGGAAATTTTTGTACAAAGTTGGGTTGCCACAAAGATCCGTTGCAGAGGCAAATGGGTTGATGCCGGAGTCTTTTTTAAGTCTGATGCTTCTCATACAGACACTAAAGGGTACCTTGTGCACTTTTATGAGATGCACATGTGTGGAGTGGCAGGGTGAAGATGTTAGAACATAGAAAAGTGTTGCAGAAAAAAGGATGAAAGGCATCAGGAAATATTTGGCTACAAAGTAGAAATGACATCTTGGTAACATCAAACTTAGATAACTTAAAACTGAAATGGTACAGACCTTACTGAGAAACCCTTTACAACGAGGGGCAAAATTGGCATTTTCAACCCTTTCCAAACCCTTTCTGGCTGTGTATTTACAATGGATCAGATAATTGTTAGTTAGCTAAATTTTTATTGTAGTAATGAGCACACAGATAATTATCACCTGACTCTGCAGGGCTTTTTAAATGTCTTTTAGCTCTTTGTTCTGGTTCTGTGGCCTGCAACTTTTCTGTTTTGGTTCAGTCCGCCTGATCTAAACTCATCGACATCATCAACATTCACAACTGGCAGCTGCTTTTAGCTCTGATGAGTTATAATTAGGCAACAAAACAACAAAAAATAGAGACAAAATTAGCAACTATCCAGTGAACATAGTGGGGGGCATCTAGATACGAAAAAGAGCAAAAAAGAAAAAGAATGAACATCGTCTCATCCCCCCCCCACCCCCCCACCCACCACCCAAAAAACACAATGTAATTGGAATGACTTTACTTTACTTTACTATTGTTGTGTTTTAGTTGTATATTTAAATAGGCAACTTTTTGTTCACACATCTGCCAACTGAACCTTAAAAATGATCAAATGTTAAGAAGGGGGAAAGTTCCAGTAGAAAAACAAAACAAAGGTGAAGAGTTGAGCATGAAAAAAAAAGAAATTTAAGTACAGCACATTTATGCAAGGATAAAATGGAGCAACAAAAGCTTTTGGAATCTGTTTTTGGAGTGAGTAAGCTTTTAGGCCAAATGGCTTACTGAGTGTGTGTGCAGAGGGGGTGGGGTGGGGGCACATTTGTATGTTTTGTGTTGTTTTGTGTTTGTCTGTGAATAGTGTTTAGTGTGTATTTGTGTGTGTGTGTGTTTTTTCATGTGAGCAGGAAGGACAAGCTGTCACTGACTCTGGACATCTGTTGACAGAGGAACAAACGCACTGTCTGTTTTTGCTGAACGATTGGTGCATGCGTACACGCAGTGATTCCACCGGGCACGGCTCTGTGACCTTGCATCTGTGATAACCCATCACAGCATTTCAGAGGCAATGCCTTTTTTCAACTCTGCGGACTTGCTTGGATTTTGTTGATTTAGTCATTTTATTCTGTTTTTACTACCGAAAATCTGCACATGGTATTTAATCTAGAAAATTGATCAGCTGCATCAACTGCGTCTTACTTCCTGTCTGTTCCTGTTTGTTTTTATTCCTGTCTAAATCTGCTCTGGGCAGCTTGATATAGGAACAAAGTGTAGAATTGCTCCTAAAGTGATTCCCAGGGTCTTTTCAGACCAAATGAGGTGTTGTGAATATCCCTGAAGGTTTGTCTGGGCCTATTTGTAAATACATATTAACATCTGTACTTCTTCAGGGTTGTACTTCCAAAACGTGACGTCAAATTGTGTTGACTCAAAGAAGCTTCAACTTTCAGTTGAAGGGCAACATTTTTTTTTCTTTAAAAACCCCTGATGCCCACACAGCTGCAGCCTCATCAGACTGCCCACATTAAGATGAATGGGAGAACTTTTCACTGCAACGCCTGATTTGATCTGTATGAGGCCTAAAATGTGCATCTGATGGGATCACATACATTGGAGTGGCTACAATCAGCTGTGGTGGACATGTTGCAGTGGGACTTCGATGCAGCTGTTCTCAGTCAAGCTAATAGGCACAAACTAACACACAGAGACACACACACATACACGTACAAGCTCCACGAGCTTGCATATCCACATGCAGTGCTTGCCCAAATAGACAATTACAATGCATGAAACATGTCTTTACATGTGTGCATACAGTTTTAATTACATCCTTATCTGAGACACTAATTGTGTTTTGACCAGTAGATGTTTCATTTTGTAGATGCAGCTCAGTGGCAGAGTCAATCAATTTTTTTTCACCTGAGAAAAGGGAACAAAGAAACTAGTTAACATCCACTTTGAGCTGAAGGAACAATGCAGGGAAACTTTTTAACTACTCTTTAATTGTTAAATAGTTGATGTTTTTTAATCAGTGAAATTTACTTTTTGAAATTTCAGTTTTTAACAATAAAATTGCTTTTTACTAAACTTTTTGTTCTTAAACTTTTTATGCTGATTAACTTTCAGAGCTTTTGTGCTGATTTCTCATTCAATCATCATTTTCTTTTATTCTGTGCTCTGAACAACTTGCAAAGGATGGTTAAATTAACCTGTTTTTGAAGCGTGTTATTAAAATAAAATTCCTTTGGCTGTTATAATGTAACATTTTATCTTTGTCATTGCTTTTATTTACAAGTAAAACAAATAAAGGCAATAAAAGGAGGATTATTTCTGTAATGAGCCAGAATTTTTAATAAACAATCAATTTTAGGTTTCCAAATATCTGCTCAGCTGCACTGATTGCAAATCATTATATCTCAATCTGTCTGTGTTCATAAAACTACAAAAAACCTTTGCTTGAAAAAACAATACTTTTATCCACTTTCTCCAGATAACAGACCTTCTGGTTGTCTCGCATATCGAGGGGGGGGGGGGGGGGGGGGGGGGGGGGGGGGGGGGGGGGGGGGGGGGGGG
>JAQMCX010000008.1:6820772-6876354 GCA_029814765.1 Acanthurus leucopareius | reverse complement strand
ACACACACACACACACACACACACACACACACACACACACACACACACACACACACACACACACACACACATACATTAGCACATTCAAACTTCCCCTTCAAAAAAAGTTGTTTTTAAGAACATATTATCATTTATTCAAAACATTTCGTTGTAGCGCACCACACAAAATAAAACCCTCCCCTACCACCTTCTGCTCACCCAACAAAAAAAGACTTAATCTTACTCGCTAAAATTATTTCTTCCAGCTCTCTTACGTTCAAGTCAGTGGCGACAAATTACAAAAGGATCATCCTGGATCAGGCCTAATTTTAATGGATCATAACCTATCAGTTAAAAATTTATTCGTACTTGCTCTGGTTCAAGATGAAAATGGACTTTTTTTTAAAATTAATGATAGTTTTTGAGCCATGATGGAGGACAAAATGTGGCCAGCAGGAAGACTAGCTAAACCTTTCAGCCAAGCTGATTGCAAAATTTTTTTTGACAATATTGCTGAAACAAGATTCCAAACTGAAGAAGATGTTAATCACTTGTAAATCCTCTCACCTGGTTATGAGCAGTAAAGAGTCATTGTGGTGGTTATAAACCAAGTAGTCAATAATATAGATTTTTCTACACTGTGATTGACCACAACCATAACAGCTCCTCACTTATAGTTGGACATGCACAAACATGCACAAAAAAGGCTGATGGGTCCAGTAGTATGTGAGATCAGCTGCAGATAGATGGACAGCATAATTTTCTCCAGGCTCATGTCTTGCAGAGATGATAAAGAGCCACTTTAGTCACTGCTCAGAAATGGGCCATTCAACGTCTCTGCTTTCAGCTCTGCTCCTTGTGGAAAATGGAGCCTCTGCAGCTGAAACGTCACAGTTTTCACAGCAGTGTCCGTAATAAGCAAAGGGACAGAGAGAGCTCATTCAAAATCAAAATGCTCGTACAAGAGTTTTAAAGGCACAAACAGGCACAAGGGATAGTGGGATGAATATTGATATATGGATCCCATATGCTTGTCCTTCAGCTCCCCGTGCCAGAAAATGCAATTCCAGTAAGGCACAATATAGATCATCCTCAGTAGTTGCTGCCGTAATAGTTTAACAAAATGCCATAGACTCTGAGAGGGTGGATGAAGATCTGCGTTAACTAAAGAGTTTTAAAAAAACATCCTCAAAAGTAGTCATGGGAGAGTTTTACCAGATGGCCGCAATTTAGAGATCTTATTATCTTAAGAAAATGAACAGGATATTGGAGGAAATTACTACAAAGGAAACTCATTCCCATTTATTTTCCTGAGGTCTAAATCTTTATGTAATGCATGTTACTTTACTTATAATGTTTAAATGTATGAGCAGTACAGTTTATGATGGATTTACTCATTACGTAGAATATTTGTGGAAATCAAAATGCAAGTGTACAGGCAGGCAGGTTGAACATGTCTGATTTCTTCCCCAAACTCAAATTTTATGACAGAATATCAACTCAGAAAAGACTGTATGTCATTTTATAGATACAGTAAACTTATTTTTAGCTTTGTGACGATGCATGTTAAGCTAATTCATTAAAAACATACATTGCAACTTTGCATTGACATATTATCACCTTTTATGTTATGAAATTTTCACCTTTAGCCTCACAGAGCAACATTATCATTCATTTGAAATCATGTTTTCAGCCAACTAGTGAATCTAAGTCCAATACTCACCCTGTTATTTGGTCTCTACCAGTTCCTGAGGGAATAATCCAGCTTTTAGACAAATAAATGCTCCACATTATTCACCATCTGGTTGCTAACTGTTTCTCTTAGCAGTTTAGTGTTGAGCACAAAGTGTATTGTGGTTTATTTGAGTTTTTATAGCTGAAAAAAGTTGCCTTCTGAGGCCAAAAAACCCCCACTATGAAACTGATGAGCTGACACTCTCAGCTACATAAAGCAAAGAGAAGCTGCAGATTCAGGTGATTCCTCTCTGTAGTTCAACTGTGAGGGATCCCTTTCACATTTTTTATCACATTTCTTTTTGAAAAGTTGCTGGCGTTACTATATTATTTATAGCTGTTAAGAAAAAAAATTTTTTTCTTAAAAAGATCAGATAAACAAACCCACTGTAAAGGATATGATCAGAACAAAGATGATTTTTTTCAAAGCAGCCAATCTTGAAGTGAGTGATTATAAACCAGGAATCTTGTCAAATACATAATGAAGAATTTATGTAGCAACCTAATGTATAAAAATGAATATTTTACAGTTTCAACATAAAATATATACATAACAGTATTTCAATTCAGATTACATAATTGAAAAATAATTACATAAGAAGAGGTGAAAATTTGACTTTTATTTGAAAATTGTTCCCATTGATGGACTATGAGATAATGATAATAATAGATAATAGATAATAATAGAAAATATAAGAATATCATAAACTAGTGTTTTTGCTGTGATGCTGTGGGAGAAATATACCTCTCACAATGCAGCTGCACTGTTCTGACTTTTAATCATTGTTTTAGCTTTTTTTCAGAGAACAATGCTTTATTCTCTAGAAAAAATTAAATTAATTTTAATAAAATTAAATGCCATGCAGCTCAGCATCAGAGAGGATGTTAGATGAGATATGATTTCTTAAAGAGGAGCCCAGAGATTTCATCACAGTTTAAACTGACACATTGTTTTCAGATAATCTGGAGAGGAAATAATACTGCTAAAGGCAATTCATGTTTGATTGTAGGAACAAACTCATAAATTAAATACCAATTAGAGTTATAAGAGGTGCAGCAGGGATTTGCGGTGTTGAGGGGCTTGTTGTTGTGCAGCCTGCAGAGTGCACAGGCGTGGTTAGCTTTAGCTGTCATGTGGCAGAGGGCAGTGATGGAGGATGTTTACTGGTGTTTCTCTGCAGGACGACAGGGGAGGAGAGATGGATGGGAGGAAAGGGTAGGGGAGGGAGGGAGGGGGGGAGGGAGGGGATGAAGAGTCGAGCGGGTGGGGTGCGGGGCAAAGGGGCGCGTCACTGCTGTGATCATTTGCTTCCCGCATTGTCTTGAATGGACAAGTGATGAGAGGGTGAATATCAGTGTGGATTTGAAGCTGCATTTATGCTCATATGTGTGTTTATGATCTGTGAAACTCTGTCTTGCCGTTTGTGATGGTGTTTGTCAGAGTGTGTGAATGTGAGCGATGTTGGTGTATATGTGTGTGTCCGAACCGTCATGTCCCTCCACAATCCCCCACCACCGTCAAATAATCCCCTTTCTTCTGCCAATTTTTTCCCTGTTGCTGGATTGGACTGGCAGAGATAATCTGGGATTAGAGCGAGCAGTCAGGCCTGGTGTTCTCCTCATTCATTTAGACAGGCAGACATGTTCAACATCCACAGGTCATCTGCTTTGGGCCACAACATATTCCATTACATATCATCTCAGGGCACAATTTAGCAGATTTGGGCATTTTGGAAGCTGAACTGAGAGCGAGAATGAGAGTGCTTGCTGCCTGTTGGTTGCCTGCTCTGGACTTTGAATCCGCCAACTCCACAAGTTCATCTGACGTACTCTTCAGAGGAAAACAGTGTGAACAGCTGACAATTTTTATGGGCTTTTAGTTCAGTTATTTCCTGTTTTATGTTGTAATTTCTCTCCTCTCCGTGCCTGCACTTTTCTGCACTTGACTGAAAATTAGTTTCACAGAGTAAATTTACAGTGTACATGACAACAGCTTTGCAAAAAATGGAAATGATTTTCCTTTGTGTTTTTTAAAAAGTGCAATTTGACAACAATGTAAAAAAAATCCTCATGCATACTGATAAAAAAAAAACTGACAAAGCTGTAATATGTATGTCAGGCCAGTAGTTGGCAATGTAACTTTGCAAATCAACGCCCCAGAATAACACTTTGTAAATACCTGCGTCCACCTGAATACAAATGCTTATAGAACAAGATGAGAATAAACAAACAAGAAAATGATGGCCAGTGCAAGGGTCACAGTTTTTTATGAGGACTGTATTTGTTTTTTTACATAGTTACTCAGTGTGACATTTTCAAAAGAATCCACACTTGAATCTGATTTTCAGAAGTCTGAGTTTTCAGGTGCTTTGTTGTGTGAACAAAAGGCCAAACTGCGACAAAAGTTTACCATTTTATGTAAAACCACATTTGTGTAAACGGCCCCCTGTTCTCTGCTCCCCTCATTTCTCCTGTGTCTGTCTCCCATCCTGTCTGTGCTCCTCATGTCATCCCAAAAGGCAGTTTGGTCAGATTTTTCGTTGTCTGCTTTGTTCTTGGATTCTTTATTCCTTTAGTTTTTGTTTCTCATTATCTGCTTTTCTTACTAAAGCTCACCTTTTTTTCATTTACCTGCCATGTTGCTGTTTTGCTTTTGGGTCCCTTTTTCAAATCCATGCAGACAAATGCCCATCAGCGTGTTTTCAATGATCTGATCCCTCTGTCTTTCTAATCTTTTTTTCAACATTTTAAAATTTATGTTTGGATACACAGATTATTACAGAGCTGCTCTTCAATGTTCCTGTAAAAAACAGTTTGTGCATTTTGATAGAAACAATTGTCTTGGAGGACAGAAAAGATTTTTCTCTGTAACTAACTCTGCTCTGTCTCTTTGCCTTTTTTTTGCTCGTGAATCCGGCAAAGTGGAATAACAGGACTCCTGTTATCCATCTTTGCTTTCTGTCACCTCCTTTGTAAAGATTCGACAGTTTGTGCCAGTGTTTTTTTGGTAGATCTGTTGCAAGCAAGAGAAAAAAAGAAACATCAGTTATATTTCTGGAAATGTTTGTAGCTCTTCAATTGAAATTCATTGTTGACACCTTCTGTTTGTCTCATAAGCAACAAACCACATTCCTCTGTTTCCTCAGATGTTATTTTTTGGGTTCATTGTTTTATTGTTATGACGTCTATTCCTGTATTTCTTCATTTTAGAGGATTGCATTGTTAACTTTGTACTTGTTGAGACGCCTTCACTTATGTGACATCAATCACATACCATTCATTCGGATGGCTGCTCGTTGGGGTGTAGATAAAAGCTCTTTACTAAGGAACACAGGGGATATGAGTAATCAGCATTGTCTTCAAGGTAATGAAATGACTAAACTGAAATGAAATGACTGGAAATGCGATCTTTCATTAGCATACTTCTCACACCAGGGGATTTTCATTTTTGCCTTGTTACTGCCACGGGAACCCCTGATCCTGGAGCTCGGTGGTCTCATTAAGAGCCCCCATGTGCATTAATTTACCTTTTACTGTCCATCTTAGAGATAATTATATATTTCACACCGGCAACATAACTCAACCTTAATAACTATGTGTCTGTTTTACTTTGATGCTTTACACTATTTCTTTCTTTGTTTAAACTGTACATGTATGTTTAACCAAAGTCATGAAATCAGGAGCTTAAGGTTAATGTTTGATAATACTCACACAGTAAATACTGCGTCTAAATGATTTGCATACAATTTTAGGGTAATTTTTTTTTCCTTCACCCTGTCTTTTTGTCACCATTTCAGCCGTGCTTGTTATTGTTCTGGGGATGGATGACATTTATCATAAATGGCATGTAATTACAAAGATTTGACGTTCGCAGTGACTTCCACTCTAATTTCATTTGTTAATAGTTGTAATTATATGGCAGATTGGATGATGTTTTTGTGCTACATCAGAAATGTAAAACTCAAACACAGATGATAGCAGTAATCCTCCAGCTATGGCTGAGACACATTCATGTTGTTTACATGGACCTTTTTTCATTTTTTAAATAGTAAAACACTATTAAAACTGCATTTGAGATTTCTTTATGTGGTTTCTGTTTGACTAAGTCTAGCTTCTTGGCTTCTTAGCAAAATTTTAGAGCCATAGGACATATATTGGTGGAGACCAAACAGAGCTAAAAGGACCATTGATAGTGAACCTACATTCATCAGGTGGACACAAACATGGCTCAGAATGAACGTTGTTGCTTCATGTCAACTGAATATGTAAATCAGCAACAGTTTACTAACATGTTCGCCATACAGACAATATAAAGTTGATTTTATGTAAGTGATGTGTGTATGCATGTTATGTAAGTGTTTATGGAGGCATGAAATAAATGGTTAAAATTGTGGTAACTAGTCTTTAGGTCCCCAAACTGAAAGAAGCACCCAAAATGTGACTGTGTAAACACACTTGTGTCACCACAATTTGAGCAACACCAAGTTTGTCCTGAAAACTTAGAACTGAATTAAATCTTCATAAAGGAATCTTTCAAAATTTTGGCTCTTGTAAACAGTTGATGCTGTCTTGATCAACCAAATATACTGCAGTGCTGTGTGTTTGGGCTTTAGTACACTCTAAAGCAGCATTAATCTCTGTTTTTTCAAAGCAAATCTTCACTTATGATTTCCCCACTTTACTGTAGCTTCACACTTGCCAGAGAGAGTTCATGTGCAGGGCTTGGACAGATAATTGTGTGTGGGCAGAACTTCTATTGGCCTTCTTCTAGAGCAGTCAATAACATAGGCGCAGAAACATTACAGGAAACAATGACATGGTTCCCCCAGTCATTCCCTGTCAACTCAGTAGTTAATTAAGATCTTAAGACATATAAGTCATAAAATACAGATACAAATCTAACTTATATTGTTGGTGTGATTAAATCCTTGTGAAACACAGTTAGACATTTTTATCTGGTTGAAAAGCCAACAGACACTCACATGGGGGAGGCAAATGCAGACATGAGTCAGCAGTTTTTATTGCATCACAGATGATGTGAATTAGATGCCCAGGTGCTACAAATTAAACCAGTGTTACTAAATACATGATGACTGTTCACTTCATCTGTCATCAACAAAGACAGTTGTTGGATTGCAGAGTTAGTCATGTGAAGGTTAAAAATACTATAAACTGACAACAAAGCAGTTTAATGGGTTTAATTACCTTGAATGGTGAACTTGTTTGGTCTTTAAAACCCGTATAATTAAGCACAAACACAGATATGTCAGAGCTTTTAAACAAATCAAGCCTCCCATTTGAAGGTAATTAAATTATAATGTGTTGATGTGGATGCTTTTTTCAAGTCATAGACTGGTGAATACAGCACTGAGGCACAACTTTGGAGTTTCAATCACAAGGAAGGGAAATAAATTAACAACAGAAAGAATAACTTGTGAAAGAGGTTTCAAGGTGAACAAAGTGAAAAAGCCAATAAGTTTATAGAACAGGATTTTCTTTTACATTTGAGTCTTATGTAAACAGGCTTATCACCTCTGGTGGTGGTTTGTAGTTGAGAGACCTGCCATGTTCAAGGTTCTTTTTTTTTTTTTTTTTTTTTGACAAAAGCATGTCTTCCAGAGCACAAATGGAGGTAAGAGGCCATGTTTGTGACAGAGCTGCCACACAAACCTGTCAGATACATGTCTGAGCAGGCAGAAGCATCTTTCATAACAGGCTTGGCGGACTGAGCTGCTGTGTTATCACCACACTCCAATTCTTCAGGCAGCGCTGAGTTCACTCCTGAAAAAATACATATTTTAATTCATGATTTATAAGTATATTTATCGTCAGCTAACATCATTTTTAAGCTAATCTTTGACTCAACAATGTAAATAAATAAATGACGTTTACAGAGAGTGTTCTTTTACAATCAACATCTCAGCTGAAAAAACACTGAATGCTATTGAAATGCTAATGAAAGCGATGCTCTTTTATACAGGCATTTTTTTCAATTAACCTTCCTGGTTTGACCCTTTGCTAAGGTTTTCTCCTCAAAAACAGATACAACTGAGACGTGAGCTTTATCTAGCTCATCATGACCCATGTATCAAACCAAGCCTGCAGCATCAGCTCTTACTCTTTCTTAAGCCTTATCATGACACGTAACAACCAAAAAATTTGCATTAGCGCCCTCTGTCGACATAAATGTAACTATCTTAAAATAAGGTAACAAATAAACAAATATAATAATAAAAAAATAAATAGAAATAATAAGACACCGGAAAGAGACAGATTTAAGAAACCAAATAGTGACTGCGTCCCGACCTTTGTGTGATTCTCCTGAACGTAACAGATGAACGGTACCCCCCCAGGTCTGTCACATAGGGATGTTAGCCTGTGCTGATGTAGGCCTGCTCAGGTAACAGGAAAAAAAGTCCCTCAATTCCCTCCTTTTAACTCCTATACAGGACAGAGCGTTTTGATGTAATTTAGGTACAAATATAAGGTAAGCGGTCTTTTTCTATCAGTGGACACAGGGACAGGCTCATGGTGTTAGAGACTAATGAATAATTTGGACCGATAGGCTTAAATGACTATAACTGTGGTTATTGAACAATACAAATATTACAAAAAAAAATTGATGCAAAGACACATGCTAATGTATTTAATTTAATGGTAAGATGAAATACATTTTCAATGCAAAACCATAATGTATGGGGTGGAGGGTTCAGACTCCAAACAATAAAATGTTAAAAAAGAAAAAAAAATGCGCGCGTGTTTTTCAATTAAATTAAATGAAGTGGTAAAACAGTCTAATGTTATTCAAAAACTTAGGCAGATTAAGTAAGTAAAGTGATGCCCCGTGTGTGTGTGTGTGTGTGTGTGTGGTGAGAGAGAGGGAGAGAGAGAGATGCAGTTTTCTTCACATTCAAAATGTTCCACCTCCGTTTCTTCTTTGCCTTGTTCATTTCACTGGGAAACACACAGCTGATGGAGAAACACTGTCTGCCACCGGTCTGACCGCAGATCTCACACATACACACACTCGGGATGCAGAGATCTTCTTCTTCTTCTACACTTTGATCTTCGGACAACAAGTGTTTTTTTTTCTTCTCTCTATCATTTCCCCGCTGCAGCATGAGCGCTGAATGCAGCAGCTACTACAGCGCTGATGGTGCGTTTGTGGACGGATTCTCCTGCCCAAGAACTGGAAACGCCGCTACTGCTGTTTACTGCTGCGGGTTTAACGATATCAAGTATTGCTGCGATGATCCTAACAGTTTTTTCCCATATGAGTATGGATATATGTGGTGGTTGAGGTAAAGGAAATTTCCATAACATGTGGCATTTTTTCCCTTTGTTGTTATTTTTTAAATCTTTATATTTTTTTTAAATCATTCCTAAATATTCTAAAGATGCTGCAGGCTATGCGGTCACAATCTGCCCGATTCACAGATGAACTGATCAGTGTGTAACAAAGGTTTTTCCTGATATGGACTGTGTTACGGCTTTTTCTTTACATTTTGAACTAGTCAAGAGTGCAGGCAGCAAGGTTTTGTTTTGAACCTTGACTCACTTGTTAGACAAATTCCGTTTCTACTCGACTTTAGACAAAATCTTTTAAGAAGTTAATTACTTGGGCAGCTGGAGCCCTTTATAGACTTTTAATCATCCCTTCACTCAAATTAGCAAGAAGTGAGGGCATTAATCCATGAGACAGCTAAACCTGCCCCATGCACATTTCTATTTATTGCAGTTGTTGATTAAGTATAAATATATCATTTATATATTTTTTTTGAGGCTTTAACATTATTTTGAGTTGTCTAATTCTTTTTTCTTTTTGCTTAAAGCAGTATCTCTAACTTTGGCCTTTACTGTGTTAATTATCTTATTATTTATCTTCATATTTGACCCTCCTTTTTTCAGCATTCTCCTTTCCATCCTTTGCAACATCCTGCTTTTTCTCTTCTCCCCTTTGCTTTTCCTCCTCTCCTCTCCTCTCCTCTCCTCTCCTCTCCTCAGTATCGGTGCTCTGGTTGGTCTCTCCATTGCAGCTGTGGTCCTTCTTGCCTTTCTCATCACTGTATGTGTCCTCTGCTACCTCTTCATAGCCACCAAACCCAGTCGCCGTGACAACGGCCTACCCTTAAGAGCACCAGGTAAGTGTGTGTACAGGCTTTTGCAAGTATCCCAAAGTAAGAGTTATATTTCATTCCAGTGTGCTGGAGGCTTTCAGTTCAGGACAATAAGTCTCCCATTAACAGCAATTGTCAGCTTCTGTATAACTGTATGCTTCTCAGCAGGAGATCCCAGTGAGGGATCAAGCCACGTGAGAGCGACCACTGGTCCGCAGGGATTCAGGAAACACTTCATGAGCAGGAAGCTGGACTGTGACAACCAGCCGCCAGACCCAGAGCTCCTGTTCCAGAGGTGTTTCACAGCTAATGTCACTGGTGTAAAAGTGGAGAGTCCTTCATAAGCCTCTGAGAGACTTCTTGTTTGAAGTAAGGACCAGCAGTCCAGCAATCAAGAGAGCCAGTGAATCTGGAGTCAGACACTGCACTGCCGGGAGGGGGCCTGCTCCAGTACCTGACATAACGTGCTGTGCAGGGGAGTCACAGTGGTTGAGTGCAGTGAATATTACATAATGCTAACATCTGGTGAAAATAACAACCAGTCTAAGCACTGTAGACCAAACTCAGCAAGGGCACATAATGAAGGCTTTGTAAAGCCTTTAGGTGTTTGTTTGTATTTTTTTAACCTGGAGTTGTATGAGGTACTTATTCATACTCAGTATATTACCTACAGGAGATGGTGGTTGACACAGCCTCAGTCTGGGAGAAGCTTTAGAGTTCAGAAGCTAAGCATTGATGAGAGCAGTAAAACAAATGTTGGCCACCTGAAACTAGTCCCACCAAAAAAAAAATCCCCTATCTGTGAATGTGTAGGCTATATTTGGAAATTTTTTACCACTTCACCCCACCATCAGACAGCTCTTTCTGGTGGAGAACAGAAGCCATTATATCCTGGCAGGCACACATCTTTTTAGTCAGGTAATCAAGTGAGTCACAGGAGACAGTCATGTCGAGCTCTTAGCCCATCCATTGCTTGGTTTTACAGATGTAATCCACCCTGTCTTCAGCTTTCTGTATGGAAAGTGTTGATTGAAGATGCTCCAGCTCCTGATTGGCTGTCTCCAGCTGTTGCTGTGGTCATCTTTGACAGTTGAATGTTCATCTTAGCTGAATAGCAATTATATTGGTGTAACAATACAGGATGATTGTATTTACTCTTTGGAGCAAGTCATACAAAGGTAATGCTGCCTTGCATTCTCCTGCTCTCCTACATATACATTCTCTCACAGCAAGGGAGACTTTGTTAAGTATTAAGATGGTATTTGTAAAGTCCTCTGGTCCATCAAAGAGCAGCTCCTAAGATCCAGCAGAGTGCAACTCTGCCTGTAACTCCCCACTGACAGTTTTTGCAATGCTCAGCATCATTTATGTGAACTCTTCACATGAATGATGTGTGCCTTCATTCATTTCATGCCTTGGTGTACTTTTGAATGATGGGTGATCGAAATCCTTTTATCTATGTAAAACCCAGCATTTTTTCTGCTGGTAGTGAATGTGAAGGACATGCCTTTCACCCTTGCATCATTTTTCAGGGTGCTCAACGTTAAGTGTCAGGTGACAGCTCGTCTTGGTGCCACTTGTTAGAGAGAAGTCTTTTTTCCTGCTTAGTTTTGTTTAAACGCCTCTTCAGTCTTCAGATGGTTGAACACCTGAAAAACCAATTAATGTCTGCTGTTTTTTTGGAAATCTCTCACAGTCGACCACTTCACTGAGTCAAATGTGTCAACAAAAAATGTGTGTAGAGGAGAAATGTGAATAGATGGCTAATGACAGTTGCTGCCTGAGACACAAAACCACCAGGCTCTTTTGAAAAAAAAAAAAAGATCTGACATCACAGCATTGTGTTTCCACTGCTGCCTTTTGATCGCATAGTTTGTTTTGTTGCTGTGTTTCTTTGGTGAATTCCAATTAACCCTTTAAAACACAGAATTCATACCACAACACCACAAACTTATCAAAAGAGGCAGCGGTAGACCAGCAACAGCCACAGTCTGTGAGGTAAAATAGTTGTTTTTATTAAAGGAGTCTAGTGACTGTGAATAAAAAATCTTAGATGAATATAATGGCTTCAGTTCCCTGCTGGAAAAGGACTCAAGAAAAGGTTATGTGCTTAAAACACTCTAAATGCACCTCCGGGGACATTGATTTTTTTACAGTGGACCTTTTTATGTGACTAAAATACCCTTTTCAGCTGCCCTCATTGACAGCAGGTCATTGCTGCACTAGTGCTCCTTCTGCTTCTCCAAACTGCGGTTGTGTCGACTGCCACCTACTGTGGCTAATACACTGAATAAGGACAAGTACCTTATGCAACCACTCTTAAAAAAAAATGGGAACTAACGGTTTAATGAATTTCTTCATGCACTAATTTTCTCTCCTCCTTATGACTGCGCAAGTGTTTTAGCACAATGCAGCGATGACTGAAAGTGTATGCATGGAAATATACCAACTTCTTGTAAGACAATGTTTTTAACTGGCATCAAGAAAAGCCAAAGACTCATCATTAAGGCAAACATACATCAAGTGTCGGTGGTCTAGGTTACATCAAGGATGTGCAATTTCATGTGCGTCTAGGAAAGATGGTGAATATGTGGCTTACAGAAGGAGAAAGAGCCTTAAACACCGAGACAACAGCTGGATCCAGACAGCTGTGAACTGTAGTTTTTGTAGCCACGTCTGCAAAATTTTACTCAGGGACTGACAGATGTGGTGGAGCCAATCTACAGTAATGATGAGACACAAAATGACAGCACTTGTTTTTTTTAATTTCAAATGCTTAAAAAAGACCTATGTATTTCTGTCCAATCAAGGGGAATCACTGTAATCATGCAACTGTTGTATTTAGGTCGGGATGGACGGTGGAGTGTGTCTGAGATCTGTCCCCTTGTTAAATGACCATGATGTTTCTCTCAATGTGACCATTTTCAGTTAGAGACCTCTTTGACCTGGTGTTTTTATGGTTTATTTTCTGAGCACTTTCACATTTCATTGATAGCAAACAGTAAAAGACATCATGAGTTGACTGTTTATGGCAAACTGTATGACACCTAAATTTGCTCTCAAAGCATCTGAGCAGCAGCAAGGGCTTTGCTGAGAGAACAAACTCCTTATCAAGCACATGCATCAACATTTTTCTTTCCCAGCAAGTTTCTATGTAGCTACTGCTCCTTGATAGCATGGCAGACATTACCATTACTAACATGCAAGGTATACTTTGTGTGTAGGTATACAGATGGAGGTTTTCAAGACAAACACAAAGCTTTCTGACCACTGTGCCATTTCAGTGTCTTTTGTTTAAGGAATCCATCCAACTAAATGAACACTGACACATAAACAACAATACTCAGATGCCCCTCGTAAGTACATTTAATATGATGCTCCAGAAGCCCGAAATAGAAAAATCAAGCAATCATCTGAAGCTACGGACTTTTGACGGTGAAATTTTGTCTGTTTCCACAAGAAGTGTCACTTTGCTGAGTTGAACGATGAGGGGAAAAGTAACAGAAGGGAGAATTTGGCATTTTAAAGACTTTGGATGAGTCCTGTGTGATTTGTCTCTTTCAGACTGCTGTAGCTTCAACTGCTGCTGACTGTAGATTTTGTCCTGTCTGTTACAGAGAAATGGCATTAGGAATGAATCACTAAAAAACTGACAGGAGAAGAAAACTGTGAACAAAACCAGTGCACGTGTTGTTTTATTCTTGATACATTTCAGTGTGTCATTGTGGTGTAGAACAACTTCTCACCCGTCTTATCAAATTTACAAAACTCTGCTAAGTTGCAATGTCATTAAATGTATAAAAAGGCATTATGAAGAGATCACAAAGCTGTTTTGCTTTTAAACGACTAAACACACTATGCTCTGTATATACTAGATGGTAGATTCCTTCTAAAAACTATCAAGTGCCCTTGTTTTTTGTAACTCAGAATGGTAGCTTAAAGGTGTACTATGCAGGATTTGTCAATTGCAAAAAAAAAGAGAGAAAGACAAGAGAGCTGAAGGATGGATGAGCAGAGGGAACAGCATTGTAGAAAACAAAACAGCCAATTACAGATTTTTTTCCCCCTCAATTGTTTCATGGTGGTTAAGTTCAAAAGCTGCATGACCCTGTGTGAAGGTCAGGTTTTGTTTGAATTCAAACATACTCTTTATCCTGTCTGCTGCAGCCCCCCCACTCTGTGTGTGTTTGTGCAGCTCAGCCCCGTCGTCAGCAAAAACAGAGACACAGACCTGTGAATCTTCCTCCATTCATGACAGAGACAGAGACAGAGAGCACAGGAGAGGGAGATGGTTAACAGAACATAACCACCACAATATTTAAAAATAAAAAAAATAAAACTGACAGAGAGCAGGATCCCTGAAGAAACAGACACACACCTCTAATGAGTCAGAACTGACCATCAAGAGGGGCTAATTTTGTATAAATCAACACATAGGGTTTTTTTTTTAGGAAAATCCTCCATCACTATACCTTTAAATATTTGCAAAATGTCTTGTCTTTTATTCACTCGACAGTGTTCTTAAATGTGTGTGAAGTCACTTAATAAAAAGTTACAAACTATCAACAGCTTCTTCAGATCTTTCTTCTCTGAACGTGTGTCAGACATGTTTATCCGTGCATGTGGACACATGAACATGTGTAATCCACTGCAGCATACATGGCCTGGGGGGTTCAATTTATTTTCATATCATGTCCCAGCATTTATATGCAATGTTTTCTTACAAGAGCAGCATGAGAGTGGATAGTGATTTTATGCACACAGTTCTTGAAGGAGCTTTAATAAAACTGAAAACCTGATTGTTATGCAGTGATGCTGCCATTTCACTGGTCAACTGAGATGACCAGATGTCATGTGGTGGAAAAAACAACAGCAGTTACGGCTCATATAGTTTACTTTGTGAGGCCCTGCAAAAAAGAGAATTTTAATGCACTTACACCCAGATATAAATTAGCTTCAAAAGAATACCAAATAAAACCTGCCAATGGCTATTAAATCCTAAAAAGATATATAATGACCTTCTTTGTATTTTGAAGCTCTTGGAGCGGTTTTTGTTACTGGCATTATCCTTGAAGGATCCCCCCTCCCTTTTATTGATTTTGCTTAAGGCGCCTTAGCAGAGTTTCATCGAAACTGTTTGACAAGTATCTCCGCTATCACCAAGCTGACAGTTATATTGAAAGCAGAAAAAAGGAGTCATAAAAAATGTGTAAAGAAAATCATACAAGATGCTCTTTGGTGCAGAGGTGATAAAATATGAAGCTGAAAAGGAGAAACTCCTGCTGAAAAACAATCAAAAAGCCTTTATGGTTGTGGCTAATGCTTGGCCAAAATATGTACTGTAGCACACAGGCCTTCATCAGATTAATTAAACAGAAGCAGGGTGATGATACACCTGGACCTTATTAAGGAAACTCCTTTCCTATAACTTGTCTTATGGGGATACCTGCTCATTGTGTTTCTTTTCTTTTTCATGTGATGTGCTCTATATTTTGTTTGCTGTAGCCTCATGAAGTCTTGTGCTGTGGTGCAGTACAACCTAAATTTCTGTCTAACTGGGATAATTTCCTCTGATTTAAGTCTCCTGCTCTCTCCACGGTCTGATAGACTGCTGGTGTCATTTCCTTATTATCTCAGAGACCTGTCTAAGTCTTGTGTGCCACATCCCTCTGGTTAGTCTACCTAATGAAGGCCTGTGTGCTGCGATGACTAAGTGCTTTTTTTTCATATTTTTGCAATGCATATGCCAAATCAATAAAGCCTTTTTAATTGCTTTTCATCTTGAGTGCCTTTTTTTTATTGACATTTCTATTGTTTGAGGTAAATGCATTCAGCTGAGAAACTCTGATGATGTTTGCTGTCAGTGTCCCTCTATCTCTTTGCTTCAAAGCCACAATCCCAGCTGAAGAGTACCGGAAAAAAGGTTCAGATGGGTCAGGGAGAAAGTAAGTCTGGTCAGATTTTGTGCTTTGGATACTTTGTCTCTCTCTGCAGAGAGGCTGAGCCTTGAAAAGCCAACAGGAGCATTTATGGAAATGTTCGCGGTAAGAACACTCGGTGAAGAGGTAGACAGTGACAAAAAAATTGCTTTGATCATGCCAATAAGCATTAGACTTTTTTTATAGTCTTATTTTCTTCAGTAAGATAAAAGCTCTAGTACATTTATGGCATGAATAATCCAAAGAAGAGTTTTAGCACTCTGCGAGTTTATAAGCCCCACAGACATTTTTGCACAGCTGCAGGTCTGACAGTGTGCATAATGATAAAGGCTAAAAAAAAAAAAATTACGTAATAACGCATTTCTTTAAGGAATTTTTAAATTGATGGGCTGTTGTATAGATATTAATGCATTATTCTGTCCTAGTAAACAGCAACATCTTTATTACTGCCCTTACATTGGATTAAGTAAATAGAAAGCTGGACATTAAGGGACTGTCCACAAATGATCTGAAGCAGAGGGGAGGCTTAGGCAGTTGTTTTTGCAGCAAGAGGGTAGTGTGACTGTTTTGAAAGAGTGGAGAGGTCTTTAAAAGTCAAAAGCACACAAAGTTTATATTTTAGCGCTTCCTTGTAGAATTAATTAAAAATGGATTTGAATAGTCTTAAATGATGCTACCAGTGTGTACAGTGAGTTTTAAAGGCATGTTTGCCAAAATACACAATCCTGCCTCAATTGGTAAATCAAAAGCTATGCATGTGACTCAACTTTGTCCAGTACAACACCAGCATTACTGCCTGCTCCTCTTATGCTCTATTTTACTGTTTTTCATGGACATGATCAGAATTAATTAATGTCCTTCTCCTGGGACAAAAGCTTATTCCTAATCCAGGAGGAACAGTTTAAGTTTTCCCATAGAGAACCACGGCTGCAGACTCGCAGGTTCTGACTCTCATCCAACTGCATAACACTCATCTTCAAATGTCAAGGTGTGAAGAAGCTAACAGAACAACAACAGGCTCAGAGACACAAGGGGCAACTATGACAGAGTCCAACATGGACTGAACACATGCTTGAACTCATACAAATAAAGATAAAGATCTCACATTTGCTTATTACAAACAGGAGACTGTTGATGCTGTGTGCTGATAACCAACTGGCAAAAAAGAAATATAAATACAAAGACAGCACTGATTTTTGAAACAGAAATGACAATTTCCCCTCACCCCAGTAATTTTCATTCAGTCCCCCAATGAGACTGTATTCTGTTGAAGCTGATTAAGAAAAAAGAGAAGAGCTCTGAGGAAAATGACCTCTTTCATTCAAGATGAAAGGACTTCAAAACTGAAGCTGATAAAGGAATTGATTACAAAAAAAAAAATTAACGTGCACTTTCACTACGTCACTTTGAAGTCACTTGCATAAAAATGTCTTTACAGGTTTTTCATATAAATAGCATCAGGTGATAAGGGGATGGTAGCGAAAAACTGGCGATTGAAAAATTAATGAAATCTCTTTCATTTATAGGTCCTTTAATTTATGTGTTGTTCCTGAGCAAAAGTCACCTCATACAGAGACTGCACCCAGTCTGCCAGAAAAACCCAATGAAGCAACAATGTGAACGACTTGCCATTCTATATTAATATTAATTAATGAAAACTAACAACTGTGCTTTGAGTAATTTATTAACCTCATACTTTTTTCTTTTACACAAGTGTTCTGTAATGTAGAGGTAACTTTTGTCTATCATTCGGGAGAAATTGTACTTTTACTTGAGCTTAAATTGGCAAAATGTGTCATCATCATCATTAAAAAGGTTTTTTAGGACAACAATAAATTAAAGTAAGTAAATCCCAGGAGCACACACTGGTATTTTTCCCTATACTTTACCTTGGTGATCGTTTATAAATGAGTCTCTATCATTGAGGTAAAAGTGTAGCCTGCATAACAAAGTGTCTCTGAGTTGAGGGTCAGGATTCTTACAGACACTTGAAGCTCTTCTATTCTTCTTCTATTACCTATAATTACTGGAAGAGAACTTGTTATTGAATGTGCATCCATAAAAAATGAGTGCAAGGCCACATAGAATCATTTCAATGAGTTTCAGTGTGCCCGACTCAAAGCATCACCTATTGAACCTGATGACCTAGTTCAAGGTTCTTCTATAAAGGAAATAAGAGAGAAGCAATGTGAATTCAGGGGTTTTAGCTTCACATATATACAGCCTGTGCCTTCTGTGGGTGTCTTATGTGATTACAGTGCCACTGTCTGGCCTCGGAGCACACATACAACAATTAACAGTTAAGAGTTACCCACATGCTGTGTTAACCCCTCACTGAATATTCATCACTTTTATTTTTACCTTACCTTTTATTTTACCATTTCTGTTTTAAAAGAGTAAATGATGGAAATACCATGTTTCTCCTAAGTTAATACTCTGAAATAAAATAAAAACATCTTAACATTCACTTGTGACTGACAGAATGAGTTAAAAAGAAATTAGGAGGAAAAAGCTAATAAAGTCACTCATTAACATCTCGGTCTTCAGGGCCTGTGGGTGCAGCAAGGGTGACATTATATCATGCAACCTTTGCCCAGCGAGTCTTTATTGTTTCAGAAGGCGCTGAAGAGGAAGACAGGAACAGCAGTTCAGTGTCAGATTGAGGAGACAAACTCCTGCTTTGTCAAAAACCCTACTTTGTACTGGTGAGTCGTTTTAGATTTTTTTTGTTGTATTGTGTATGTAGGTTTTTATTGTAGATGGTGTAAACTGACAGGTGTGTAACTATGTTTTGGTAATGTGGCTGAAACAGTATATGTTGTGGTCATATGACTGCTGCTGGCCTGCATCACCAAATACACCCGTTTTTTTTTTACATATTACAGATCCACATCTGCTTTTTACACGTCAGTCTAAATATACTTCACAAAAACTCTATATATCTCTAGATAAAGGATCACTACCTGTATAACAGGTGTGTGTTCTTGCTATGTTTGAAGTTAATTAGTAAGCAGTTCTTGACTACAGAAAGAATATTGCTCAAGACCTGTTGCAGGTCAATTCTCTCATTCTATCCTCGTGTCATGTGACATTTCCGTGTTCCAAAAAAAGTGTTTTGAAAAGTGTTTTTGTTTTGCTATTTTTTGTATTAGTTTGTCATTTCTAGGGTCAGAAGAGAAGTGTTTATTTGCTGGTTGAAGGCACCTCTTACCTGCCGGATAACAGGCTCATTATCTTTTCTAATTTGGAATAAAAGATCAACAAATTATATCTGGATGTTCAGGGCTCATTAAATTCTGCTCTGAAGGAGGTTTATTGCTGACATTTCAGGGTTGTGATTTCCGAAAACAACAGCTGAAGATCATGTTGACGATACACTGATCATTTTAATCAGGGAGGCTGCAAAAATCTAAGCAAATATTTGACACTGGATCTGTACATAAAGGCCAAACCAAAATAGAAAGGATCTTAGCATCTTTGATTGTTCATTTAATGTTAACAGTGTCAGTTTTAAAACCTAGTGACAGTCACAAGACCCTGGTTAATAGTTTATTGGTCATAAAAGCTGATGTCTCATTGGCCAAACACCAAAGGATGGATTTCCATGTTCTCAAAATAATACTTTCAATCCCATGTGAACATAGAAAGAGTTTGAGGTTGCTGTAAGTGTTTCTCCTCTCCACTTTGGCTGCAAAATGACCCTTTTCCAAACGCAATACATGAAATACGGGAAGCCTATATTCTTCAACAGCTAACATTGTGTTTTTGCCTCAAAATGTTTTTTTCTTTGTATGTTTCTGCAAACCATGAATATCTAGAGTTTTTCCTTTTCAAACATGTCATATCAACTTTTCTACAATACACATATGACACATTTATTTTATATGGGCCGACATTATTCCAGGCTAATTTCAAGCAAAGAAAATCGGGTAATTATAGCAACAATAGACAAAGTTTACAGTAAAACTTTTGATGTCAAAATATAATCTTACCAAATAGTTTTTGTAGCTGTACCTAACCAAGCCTTCACATTTATGTTGTCACAACAATAATAAAGCTCCATCAACAGAATCAAAAGTTGTCATCGTACACATCTAAAGCCTTGGTTTGCAGAAAAGCACAATACATCAATTATCCTGGTACTGGGTTGAAATGTTCCTCTCCTGCATAACTTTTTATTACTTAACTGAGTGACAGAAGCACACTGTATCCTCACATGACCTAAATATTAAAATGTTGGGCCTCTCCTGTTACCCTCTTGTGATGCTTGGTAGATGTAATCAGCTGTAGATTTCATTTCTTTGTTTTCAGCCTCAGGACACAGAGATGGGTCGGTGGAGCTGCAGCCTCTCTGTGGTGCTTTTATTTTGCGGAGCTGTTATCAGAGAAGCACATACAGCTCCTATATCAGATGATTGGGAGCACAAAGTGGCTCAGAGACACCTTCTGATTGAAGAAGATTACCCGCTTGGTAACAGCACTGAACTTCACAGTAAGTTTCAAAAGGCAAACTGTTTTTTTGAGGTTTTACTGTCATCTAACAATTTAAAACCAGGTGTGTTTGAAGAACTTTGAACTTTTTAACACTTTTTTTTTACAAGGGACACTCTTTTTCTGTATAGTCACAGATTCAGTATTGCAGATTCAATTTTTTTTCCCTCCTGTTCTTATTTTCAGAGTCATCTGTCTCTGAAGAGAACCCAAAGTCTCTGCAGTGGTCCTATCTGGCTGCTGGACTTGGCACGGCCCTCAGCATCTCACTGCTAATCGTGATGGCCGTCAAGTTGCGCCTCTTCCATCGCTTCCTGGCCAGCTACAGACACTCCCTGCTTCAGGAGACCGACGGGGTCAGCCAGTATGGCCAAGAGGATGGCTCCTTCCCTAATGGTGGGATGGGTAACATGGCAGTGGTTGGAGGAACTCCAAGAGACCTGGATGAGGATGATGATGGCTTTATTGAGGATAACTATATCCAGGCCAGTGAGAAAGACAGGGCAGATAGAGCGAGAGAGGTGGAAGATGATGATATGGAAGACAGTGACGATGATCTTGAGTTCACTATTGGGTGACAGATAAAGGAAGACTTTTGATAAAGAGAGAAATTTTTGATTCTGAACCTTTTCTGGCTTGTAGAATGAATCAGTGTCTACCTGCAAACCTCTTGTCAAACTTGTATATGTTTATGAACTATAAGTGTTTCTACTAAAGACTGAGTTACTCTCCAGAAAACTCATAATGTTTCATTTATAAATGTTATGAACCAGAATAGAACAAAACTACATATATTACATGATATAACTTCTTTTTCTACTCTAATTAATCATTTTGGACCCTTTAAAATGATCTTTAAAGGGGTCGCAACTCAAAGTTTGGGAACCATTGAAAGTGCACCACAGATTAATGTAAAATTCTCAATGAGCCACAGTTTCCTCAAAGACGGACTTGCATTCAAATGAGCAAATTTAAAAAGTATGACAGGTTGAAAGTAACAACAAAGTATCATATATATGTGTGAGTGTGTGTGTTTGTGTTTGTCTGTTTCTGATAAGCTTATTGAAGCTGTATACAGAAGACGCCCCTGCCATCAGTGTATGAATGTGTGTAAATGGGTGAATGTTGATATGTGTTATACAATGTTTAAAGTGCTCAATAAACTAGAAAAAAAAACTCATGTTACTGCCGTACCTTTACCATTCAGCATTTATTTGAGTTCATGGTAATCAGCATGTCCCCTCATCCACTGAGGCTGGGTGCATGATAGCAGATTAAATGATGGGAAAAGAAGAGATTATCTTTTCGCACATTGGTTTATAGGCACTAAAACTTTACTAGAATGAGAACAGGAATGTTTTTGACCTCTTTTGGTCTTCAGTTTCAAAGGTGGCTGCGCGCAGCTGATGTCATGTTGTGCAGTAAAATTTACAACCTGACTTTGCAGTGTTAGGTATTTTTCCCTTATCTAAATGTTTCCTGTCAGATGATCTCTTCTTTTTCCTTTTATGTAGAGTTAAAATGATTTCATTAAAGCTGAAATCTGTAATATTGCTTGAATTAATATATTGTGATTAGAAATCACATTCAGCTTATGATTGATTACATTTTAATCAATGAGGTAAAACAAACTGACATATCACCATCCTTGTTAAAGTCAGGGTGTGCAGAAAATTATAGATTTCAGCTTAAAAATTTCTATATATGTGAAAGGAACACAAGTAGCTCATTAAAGATCATTTTTAAAATTCTAATGCATTTTTATTTATATTTTGCAATCACTTTTTTTCAGGTGTACTTCATAAAAATAATTCAAATGTCACATTGATTCATTCTTTATTTTTTATTTCAAAATTATTTTGCCAGCCTTGATCTTTGGGTCGGTGGTTAATAAACACAAAAAACACGAATGTTCTCCTTTGATTAACACTTGTAAAGTTTCACTAAATACTATTCAAATGTATGAAAATGCCACATTCAGCCAGTACCAACATGCAGAGGGTGTGTTTGAAGGATTGCTGAGCCATTGTTTAAAGTGTGTGGTGCAGCAATTTGTTCTGTTCCAAACTATTTGCAGGTATTCTTTTGATGATGTTCACTAACAGTCTGTTTTATGCTTATGGCATTAAAAAACATAAAAACTGAAAAAATCCCGAACAACAAAGACTAAGGCTGTTGATGCTCTCCTGAATTCATGACTTTCTGTTTAACTTCCACATTTGTTTCATAAAGTTCATCTTTGATCTTCTTTCTCTGATTGGTTTTGCCCTTTTAGTCCATTTAGATCAGGCTTGTCCTGCTGGAGTATGTGTCTCTCCTGGCCTGGCTCATCTGTCCTCCTGAGACGCTGAACACTCTGACCGCTCGGCTCCCAAGCCTCCTCGCTCTGCTCATTCTCATCATCATCCTCCTCCTCTCCTCCCTTCTCTTTTTGAGATAGATAAGCACTCCATAGCCAACCACAGCTAGAGCCATGCCTGCCCCGGCAGCTATCAGCACCAGACCAGACACCAACATTTCCTTGCTGTCGTGACTCTGGTTGCCGATTGTGGCCATGCAGAGAAGCACCGTCCCGCAGAGCATCACTGCCAATCCCACAGCTAAGATCAGCGCAGGGTCGGCCCTCCCGCCGCTTTTCAGCTGGTCGATCCGACGCCGGCTGTGCACACAGTTCATGTCCTGGATGGCAGAGCTGAGAAGCTGCTTGAGCAGAACAGCTAAGGCTAAGAGGCAGAGCATGGTGCCCACCCCGAGACGCCACTCCCCAGACAGGCTGGTGGTGGTGGAGAGGAGGCCCACGCCACCCAGGCCCAGCCCCAGTATGAGAGTCACAGAGGCACAGTAGCACAGCAGGGAGTGGCGTGGCTCCCTGAACCACCACAGCTCCACCTGATCTTCAATGACACGTCGCTGCATCAAGGTGGGGTCCAGGTAGAGGCCTGGGGGATGACGGATGATGTGGCGGGGCTGGTAGAAGGTCTGCATCTCATGCATGAAGGTGATCTCAGCTCAGTCAACTCAGAATCAGACTGACTACCTGTAAGATTGTGCAGAATTTGAATGTATGGGTTTAAACTAAGTTTCAAAAACTGTTTGAAACAGTTACTTTTCTAAGTAAAACAACAATGCTAACTGTACAATGATATTTGGCATTTTATCTCAGTTTTTTTTTAAAAAAGTTACTCACTTGGTGTTAGATGAGTATCAGGGGACGCTGTCATTCCATCCACATCCCATCACACAGCCTTAGTCAAAGGATCCTAGTTGTTTCTTCTTGTTTCCATCCTGCAGAAGAGATGGTCTTTCATGGAAAATAATCCAACTTCAAAGAATATTTTCAAGTGGTCAAACTGTAAATATCCAATTGCTCATGATGCTATCAACTCTTATTGGTGTGGAAGTGTCTTTACTTCTCATTTGGGAGTAGAAACACAGCAAGAGCCCAACCATGGAGAAGCAGAGACTTCCACCGTGTGATTCTCACCGTCAGTATGACGACGCTTGAATCCCGGCAGCGTGTTGTTCACATAACTCATCCATGTCCGCTCATGAACACCACAGTGACCATTCTGGCGTCACACATTGATAATCTTTGCCCTGTTCACATTCTCTCTACCCCAGTGCCCCAGTGCCAGGCAGAACAGAGGATCCCCCCTCCCACAACACACACACAGACACACACACACACACGCACACTCTCCCCCTCCATATCTCATCACACAGGAACACCATCTTGTCTGGATAAGTGGGAAAAAAGACGGGTCACAATAGCAGTGTTGGATCATGGTTTGGACACAGATTGGCGACATTGTCCACCGTGCCCCCAGACAGACAATGGGCTGCCCGGCGAACACAATGACTGTGCTGCAGGAGGCGGGCGGTGCTGTGTGTGAGCAGTGGAGGGGTGTTGCGTTGCTGTTGTGGAGGGCTGAGTGATGTCAGTGTTGACTGATAATGGGGTTTCTGTGATCCTGAGGATAGCGTCATTCACACACTATGCTGAGCCTCTCAGGGAGGCTACAGTGAATGCTGTATCTCCTCAGGGAGAAGCTCACTGTCCCAGGCTCGCTGATCTGTTACATCCAGTAATACATCTGCCAGCTGAGGATATGTCTTCAAACATTTTGCCCTAGAGTTTTGAGAGTAATTTTTGAAAAATACTCTTTTCTCTTTCTAGTGGAGATTCAGATGTAAGCATTGGTACAACTCTCATATCTGTACATTAAATATGAAGCTTTAGACAGGCAGCAGTTAGCAAAACTAAATGTAGAGGAAGAAATCACATCAAATACATAAATTCACCAGGTGAATAATCAGATAATCAAGGTTAAAGATCAGTTCAGTTATCTGTGATTATTATTACGTTGATTATTTACTGTGTTCCAGAGATATTTAAATCAGACTTGAGGCTAATAAACATTTATGCATTATTACCCCAAAAGGGACCCAGAGTATAACAGTGTATAGAGCTTTCAAAACAGGGAGCCTCATAAGGAGGAATAGATT
This sequence comes from Acanthurus leucopareius, assembly GCA_029814765.1. NCBI lineage: Eukaryota > Metazoa > Chordata > Actinopteri > Acanthuriformes > Acanthuridae > Acanthurus > Acanthurus leucopareius. The sequence continues at coordinate 6,851,588 of JAQMCX010000008.1, read as the reverse complement.
GGAGAGCTGTAAATAATGGTACAACAACAACCTGATAAAAACTAGAAGTTGTATTGACAGGAGTACACTTTGATCTAAGGCCAGCAAAAGATGGAGAGTATAAATGATGTAAAAGCAAATACTTGACCAAGATGGTTCAGTGGCTCCCTGCAACAACACGGTTTATTTGCTTTGTGTAACAAAGCTCACTCACATCGGACTCATAAGGGCATCTGGTGTTTATTTTGAGACTCCATTGTGTTCATTTAAAGACTTAACAGTACTTATAGAGAGTTATGAAGTGTGGATGAAGAGCTCACTTCATCTGGCCCTGAACAAGACGGTCAACCAAAGTAGCAACAACAAGATGCAAGGATGTTATTCTGCTGAACCAAGAAATAACTACGGTAGTCCTACATGTAAATTGGAGAGCTTTAAAAATGCTTAACCTTTAGACAAAGCCAAGTTCCCCCCCTCCAAACACACACACAGACACACACACTCTTGACACTGAGCATGACTCTACCTGCCTGCTTTATCTAAATTTCTTCCTCGAAGTTATGTAATCTGTAATTTAGACTGTAAGACAATAATGCTTGTGAACAATAACTGATTACAGTAATCAATATTGAAAGTAGTGATGATAAACTAATTGGTCCTGCCTTTTATGTCTTGATTGACTGCACAGTTTTATTGTCCATAGAGTAACATGGTTATTTGTTGCCACCTTGTGGTTGAATCAGATGAATATGAAATGGACCAATGACTGAAGTCTCATTTTCTGTTCTCTATAAAGGAACCAGACACTCTGATTTAAATAAAACAATCAACCAGGTAGATCAACTCTGCACCTGCTAAATCAACTGCTTCTCAGCACTTAACCCAAATCCTGGTGTAATAAATAAAATACTTTGAGGGCCAAGGACCAAGCTTTTACAGGGGAAATTCACATATTTCTTGCTGATTTATATCCGCCCATGACACAAGACACAAAGTGGTGTTTATAAAACAATCTGGATGAAATCACACACTGCAGAAAAAAAACAAGTTTAGGACATTATTCTCCAATGACAAAATCCATAATGTGTTGAAACAAACAAAACAAGGTTAAGACACACAAATTACAGAGCCACCTCTGATCATGTATGATGTCAAGGACCAACTGCAGGTAGTGGACAGCATCAGTATTTTCTGCAAAATCTATGGAATTTATAATAAACTGTGAGTAGGTACAAAAGTGTGTATCTATTATCCATCCATCAAGCAATCAACTAACCTTCATGTCACTCATTTGTTAATAAAATTTTCCTTTTGTTCTGCTTCTTTTACTCGTGATATTAAAGGAAAATTTAAGCTACACTCATTTTTTGAGGATCGTAGTTTGAAATTTGACTTTAGTTAATATTTCAAGGCTGAACTTAGCAAGAGCCTATATCGTCCACTAGGGGGAGACAGTGCAGTTTTGAGGTCCTGCTTGACTTTGTTTGAAAGGAGGCCTTTACTGAACAATACCATAGTATTTGCAAAAAAGGTAAAAGTTGTCACTGAGGCTCGACATCAGCAAGTCATTGGTGTTAGAAAGTGGTTATCTTGCACAGCAGTTTATCTACTGCAACATTATGGAGACACCGCAAAGTGTCTGAATTATTATTTCCTGTCCATAAATCATGACTCTGCACTCGTCTTATTCTGTCTTTCTCTCTCTCTTTCTTTCTTTGTCTGTACTGGAAATCACAAACCAAATTTTTTATTTGAATCACTCTGTTTGGTTCAAGTCAGAGATTTTTTTACCAAAAGAACTCATCAATGTTAAGACAGTGTGTCAGTAGTAACTCTACTCTGTTGGTGGTTTGCACAGTTTTATTGAGTTCAGTATGAAACTGGGTTCATACAAGCTCACCTGTCTCTTATATAAACATGTATTATAACAGGATTAGCTGTGGCTCGGCAACTGACTAAGGTAAGATTAGCTTTATTGTCCTGGAGGAAATTTGTCTTGGGCACAAAGTGCTGGACACATTACTAGAGCCAGCTGAGCAGCAGTGTCACCGGAAGCGTTTCTTGACTGCTAATGTGAGCAGTAACAGATTAATGAAGAGGTAATCAGTCAAAGTTTTGTTTACATGTCATTATTTGCCCTCTGGTGATCAAAGAGTGATTAACAGCTGATCCACAAAGCATCGGCTCACATGTCTGACAGCCAGTGAACTACAGAACTAAATTTAAGATTCCTCTGAGTGCTTTTGACAGTGTAAACAGCTGAACTTTTAACCCTCTACTTAAGGTAGCACTCACAATTTAATACCTTCAGTTCAAAATAACAAATGTGACATACAGAAAAACACATGCCTCGAATTATTTCATTTAATTACAGAAGACCTAATTTTACCACTGCCTGCAAAAAGTAAAGACAATAAAAGCAGTAATGTGTGAAATGCATCTGAAATGTCAAAGTTTCAGTGATTTCCTTTATTCTTCAGACCATAACCAACAGTAATGGCTTTGTTGACAGGCTTTCTCTGGGACATAAAACACAGTAAAATGACATTTTGTGTTTTTAGATGTTCAGTTCCTTAAAATGTATGTCTATCATTCTATTTTAATAATGTGTCAGCATTATAAAAACAGCTTATTTAAAAATCTGCTTTTTTCTCTCAGTGTTGGATGTTAGTGTGAACTGGTTTTACAGAGAATAATCCAGCTGAATAATAGAAATGAGAATACAGGATGAGGACAAGTCTCTGATGGAGGTCACAGATTTTATGGCCATCCTCTCATTTTACTGATGGAGGATAGATGCCTTTATGATGGACTGCTTCCTCTAAAACACCAAAGTAGCACAAGTAGCTAATTGTTACTGAAAAACCCTTAAATGTTTCAGCTCTACTAATAAGTGGAATAAATCATGTTGAAACAGCTCAATACCTAACAACAAGGTTACAAACAGAAAACTGCCACTCCAGTCAGCTTTCATGTTTAACTTCTATGTGGAATAAGAGCGAAAGCACTGAGGCTCAATAAACTGCTCTGAACTGACTGATAAAAGAGATATGAAATGCAGTGATGTGTGTGTCCTCCCTACATTGTGTCTACAAAATAACACCTTCCTTTTAAAGGGTATTCTCCTTCTTCTTCCAGTCTTTGTGCACTTTGTGTACTGGAGAGCCAAACTGGTATCGAGCTTCTCTTCTGACTGTAGGTTTGATGGAAAAAGCTTTTTGTCCAAAGTGTCCTTTAACTGTTCTCTTTGAGGATCATGTTCTGTAAAGCTTTAATTCATCTATTCATAACAAACATACAATAGATGTAACAGAAAACATTATCCTTTTAGGCCAAAGGCATTTTTTCAACCCATGCTGAGTATTTGTCATACATGGCTGCAGCCTGTGTGCAATGAGGTGCTACACAGCTCAGAGTGATTCAGTTCACATGATGATCAACATGAAGCAGCTGGAGTTTTTGGTCCATGGAATGAAGCTGATCTCTGAAGCCAGGTGTAAATGTAGACACATCAGGGGTTTTAATTGGACACAACTTTTTTTTAAATAAAGCAATTAGCCCAACCATCAAGAAAAATACAACAATATCTGATGAAATTATTGTTAGAGCTTAGTATGTATTTGGCGTCCTTTTGAACAGCTGGTAGATATGTGTGCTAATCTGTTTGTTTGTGATAGAATAGCTTATCACAAACAATATTTGCCTGTTGCAGTCTCAGAGAGACTCCCGGCTTCCAGGCTCTGATAAAACTGGATGCATCAATTGACAAATACAGGAAGAAATTTCATATAAATTCTTGAGTATTACAATCATCATTCTGCTTTTTTATTGCTAAAAGCAACGCTTGAAGTCTCAGGTTCACTTTAAAACTAAATGTTTATGGCAAAACACTTAGACTCTCAACTACAGTCATAACCAAGGTCTAGATTTAGATAATAATAGAATATATGTCTGACTCAATTCAATCTAACTGCACAGATAAATTCAAACTACAGAACTTGCCCTTATGTTATAATACATCAGCAGTGAAGTATCTGTACAGTTGAGCAAAATGTATGGTGATGTTAGTGTCAAAGATTAACCTGTAGAGGGCAGCAGCCTCCTAGTTTGGGCAGCAGCAGGTAGGATGCATGTACAGTAATACTGTGTGGTTGAAATGTAGATGCAGTGGTATAAACACTCAGACTTTAGAACCAATAAAAGTACAATGTAAAAATACTGCAATGCTGGTGAAATCTCAATTAGAAATACAGACATAATATAATCTGAAGGTAGTAAAATTAAAATAAAAGTTTTATTTTTTGACTTGTTGAGGTATGGCTAATTTTAATTACTTAGTGTCTAGGCAGTTTGTTTAGTCTAAAACAGTGAATCACATTTTATTAGCTGATAATGTGTTTTGTATGATTTATCAAAAAAAGTAGTTCTGTCAAATGTATGTAATTCAAAATATAATGTAGAACACGGCCAAGTAAAAGTACTTTAAAACAATACTTAAGTATAGTTCCTGAGTAAATGTGTTTTCATTTCAACCCTTGTTGATGGTTTCTGAACCAGGGCAATCAAATGACTTCTTAGGGTCTCATAGTCACTAAGGACCCTCAAAGTCCTCTTTACATTTCTGTATAATTTAAGCATTTTATGTAATTATATGTAATGTTATTATATTTTAATGCTCTTCACTATACACAACCTATATCATATACTGTGCAACATATATACACAGCAAGCATAAATATAGCAAGTGTATACATATTTAGTTTCAAACTGTGCTCTGTGTGTGGAGGAGGGATAAAATTGTGCTTAGAGTCTTAAAAAAGTAGCTGGTGATGGTTAAGTTTAAAGAAGTAGGGGGCTGCAGAAGTTTTGAGCAGTGACAGCAGCCTCCACAAACCTGCAACAGTATGCTGTCTGACAAACTGCTGTCCAAGAATGTGCCATAGAGAGATTTGTGTGAACAGTTTCTCATTCTGGCCCAGCACTCCAGCAGCTGATTTCCCCGACAGGTGCAGCATCAACCAGAGAGGATGAACTAATCTCTCGGTTGCAGACCACTGGGTTAGACAAACAGGGCTTGTGACCAGAGCCTCGCTGTTCCAGTTTTCTCTCAGCCAGATGGGGAAAGTTGGGAGGAAACTGTGCAAGTGTGGCTTTCTCATCTCTCAACAGCTGCTGTTGAGGTGTTCTTGAGCAAGGTACCAAAACCTGGTTATTTAAGCACCCAAACACCCCAATGGATACACTGCGACTGAACCATGAAGCTTCTGCAGCTGCGCAAATGCAGAGAAAATGGTGAAACCACAGCATGCATGCTCAGCAAATGTCCCCTACAGGTTAATTATATAAGAAACATGGCCCTGAGTAGGAGTCATGCTGTTTACTAAAATGCTGCTCACATGCAAGAAAAACCTGCAGATTTCCATGACCGCTGTGACTCTATGTGAGGAGGATGGAAGCTCCTCTGAATTCCACACTGCTGAGGAAACCTGGCACATCCCCATCCAGACCGGCTGCTGTGACAAATGAAAAGGATCTGCTGCCAATTTTGACGCCTATGCAGGTGAGACACACAGACAAACCTTGGCAATGCTGACTTTTTAGTTCTTTTTACAACTTTCCCCCTAAATTATAAGCCCCCTGCACAGGGTTAGTTTAACCACATGTCCCTCAGGCAGAGACAGAGAGATGTGCCATGAAGTGACTTCGTCTCAGTAGCATTTCAGTCACAGCATTGATCCGAAGGCAGGCTGTCAGAAAGCTTGACTGGTGTGTGATTTGATGTGGCATATGCTGTGCTCTGCAGAATCAAAGAGTTTTTCAAGTATATCTGCAATGCATGAAGTGTATCTGCAGTGTATCAGTATATGGGAAAGTGGACACTTGATGCAATGCATGTCACACGAAAGTTTGCTCAGCCACAGAGTCACCTCTTCAACAGGTACTGCAAAGAAAGCAAGGTGTTTTGAGTAATGGTGATGGTTAAAAAAACAAAAACAAACAAAAAAAACAGACAGAGATATATCACCAACTCACAATGGATTGGCATGAAATTTTGTAAGCTCTGACATTCATGGTCCTCAGATGATGTATCCTACTTACTTTAGTGATCAGAATCTCCCCTCATGCCAGGCTAGCTATTAGAAATATCTTAATTACTAGTGTATGAAAACAGGCACAGACATTCATTCATTCATTCACTCATTCATTCATTCATTCATTCATTCATTCATTCATTCATTCATTCATTCATCCATTCATTCATTCATGGTCTCCTCTGGTTAAATTGCAGTAACTTCAGTTAGACTTCCAGTTTTTACTCAGCACCATCACCAGATCAAAAAATTGCATTTGTTCAAAGCTAAAACTGTCAATGCCTGCAATCTAAAAACATTTCCATTAGCCTTAACTCAAGCTTTTGTTAAGTGGTAATTAGCAAATGCTAGCAAATCAACATGCTAAACAAAGATTTTGAACATGAGAAGCATCACCAGTCTCACAAAGCTGCTTGAACTTGATCTTTTGATCTTATTTCATATTTTACTTAAAATAAATGTAAAGGTCTGTTGTTTTCCAAAATTTTGAATGTCCTTTTAGGTTAAATGCTTTTTAGCAGAAATATCCTTTTTTTTAACAGAAACTTTACTTTTGGTTTCCTTTTATGTCTTTCTTGTACAACTAGGCAGTGTTTGTAACAGTGGTTTGTATGGTCACAACATGGGCAAACAAAGCTACAGCTACTTGGATTTTGGAGGTATTTAAGTCACAGGATGCTTGACAGCAAAAAAAAAAGGATGGTAGACAGAGTAGTAAGAGCAGAGCAGGCAAAGCACCATGGCCTGTGTTAAGTATTGCAAAATCTGCTTTCTAGTATTTTCAAATGTAAGTTGATTGACACTCTGTCTCTCTCTCAGTCTCTCAGATGTACCCTCCCTCCTGCTAAATCCTCAGTGTGCTAAAAGCATTTTCATTTTGTCATGACTCACTCCTCACAGCAAATTGGCTGAAAATTCAATTTAGTCTGTGTTATCTCTGATGGGAGCAAATCAGATTTGCAACTTAACCAAAAACATTTCTTGTGCTACATCAATATGCATCACTTTAATTTTTACTCGAGCAAGCCAGATGGGCACTAATACCAGCACATACTGCACTTTACATGTTATAATCATCTTTCAAAGTACATATGTGAGCTGTTTCTATGTGCAGCTGGTTCTGCACATGCTTAATAAAAAGGCCTTTATTGCATGATGGGGATCATTGAAATAAAACTTATTACTTTGCAATTCATTGTCTTCATTTTCCAGACAACTTTCAGCACTGACAGCTCTATATTTGAAGAGAAAATTAGCAAGTATTTTGTGTGAGATGTTTTCCTGTGAAGCTAAACACCTTGGTCACAGCTCAGAATCAGAATTTGTTCCAGGCAGATCTTGAAGGAGGTAATATCACATTGACTGGTATTGCTCACATACTCCCTCTCAGACAATAATTCCTGTAACAGATTCAACAACCTCTTTCAGTCTGCCCCTTCTGCCTCATCCTTGTTGGATGGTTGCCGTGAAACCATGACAACAGGCCCTAACTATCATGATTTTCTCCTCAGTGTCATGACTTTATTGGCTGTGAACACAATTTAGTGTGCAGATATGTTCATATGTATGCCAGTGGCTGTTTGTGTATTAACTATATGTTGAGGCTGGGAGGGGATTAAGTTATCCTTCAGCTTATCTCCATCAAAATGACTGATTATGCTGTCAGCAATGGTCGTGGCCTAGATTTGAAAGCGAGCCTCTTTTGCTTGGCTGGGAGCCACTAGACCTTGTAAATACTACTGATGCACTTTTATCTCAAGACGAGTATTACCTCATTGTATTTAGTAGGAGCAATAACGCAGCAGTTTGGTTAATGAAAGAGGTACAAGGGGCCTTTTCCTGTTGCTGCTGCATCTGAGAAACAGTATAGCCCGCGGTTCACCTCAGCATTCACATAATTTGCATATAGATGAGAATCATATCACATTATTGCAGTGGGTGGATATTAATAATGAGGTTGTTGAAAAGGATAAGGAAGTGTACAAGAGACTTGTGTAGCTGCTGAAACAGGTGGAGCATACTGAAGCCAAGTTGAACCACATCACCCACCTGCTCATCGTCACACTTTCTTTTGTTTCAGTGTTTGAGAGATTTAAGAGAGGGTTGCCTGTGTAGCAAGCTGGGCTTCATTAGGGTTTGTCTACATGACTCCCACCAATCTGAGCACAAAAACACAACAGAGACACAAAATTGCTTGACCCCCTCATTTCCACAAATCTGCTCCTGTTGGTCTCCACCACTGTGCCGCTGCTGCAGGTCTCTCATGCTCTAAAAATCATTTCACTAGCACAGTGGGTGTGACATGAACAACCAAACCCCCCCAACACCAACACCCTCCATTTTTCTAACTCTTACATGTATCTCTAAATACAGAATGGATCAATGCTACCTCACAAATGCATTTCTTCAATGTTGAATTTCTTATTTGGCTCACTCTTGCAGTTTGGCTGCCTGTTATTTTTAATGCAGTCTTGAGTCAGGCGGCTGCATGAAAAGAGACATAACTGAATACATAACTGAATGGGTCTTTGCTTTTCCAAATGCATTTTAGAGCTCTGAAATCGATAGCTTTGTAATGGTAAGTGACCAAATAAAACAAAAAGAGCAAATAAAACAAAAAAGAGCTAATAATTTCTCATAGTCTACCACATGTGTTGTAAGCTATGTTAGCCAGCTGGTTTTCTCAAAAACATTTTTTAGACCTGACATCAGAATATGCTGGATGTCCAAATAAAAAGACGGCACATTAGACATACTGAAAGAGACTATCATAGTTATATTTTATTGGGGTGCTGGACTAAATTAGAGACAAGTGTACTTTGTAGAGCACTAGTCAAAAAACATTCAATGCTAGCTGGCAAGCTAAGGGGATAGCTTTGAAAACAATTCAAGATGGCCAGTGAGGCAGGCAGAAAATGATTTCCAGGAAGCAGTAAACCCAGATGCCACCAAAAAAAAGAAAATTACAGTACGTTTAATGTTTGCTGGAAACAACAAAACAAAATTAAAGCTGCATGCAGCATTAAACGGGCCCTCGCAGCCTGGCGCCCGTAGTGGAGGACTGCTGTTGCCCCAGACAACACAGATTACTTGTGTGTTACATTTCTGTACAAAGAGAAATGACTGTGCAGGAAAATTTGATGTAAATCATATTTTTATTGTCATACTGGGTTTACTTGTGGTAGCCACTAGGGATGCAATTGTTGTGACTTCCATTTGGCATATCACTTTCCTAAAAATGGAATTCTTATTCGACATGTGAAATTTCGGGACAGATCAGATCAGCAACAGGGAGGTTACTTTCACTTTCTTTCTCTTGGTGAAACATGAAACTTTGCCATGCTGCTACGGTTATACCATTTGATGTATTAGGACAGGAGCAGCAACTTATCATCATTACTGTGTTTTGGTTTATTGCTTTAAATTTTAGGTGGATTTGATCAACCTGCCAGGACAGGTCAAAGTGTGAAACATGTTGTTTCCTGTGACCAGTATGTGGTGCTCTGATAATAACATATCATTGATATGTTGTTTGGTTCAAGCTGGGACTCTCAACACACACGTGAAGTTGATTGTGTATCGGAGAATGTAAATTGAAATTATAGGCATTTCATTTTTTATGGGGAAATGCTTAAAATGGCTGCCACACCATGGCCACATGAATGAACCCAAATTTTTTGGGGGTTCAAGATCAAGATCAAGAAGTTGCCTGGATGACACACCAAATATGAAGTTGATCTTATGAATGTTCGAGGACAAGTTTGTAAATATAACACGTTCAAATCGCCAAAAATAACCACTAAATTCAAAAAGGGTGTCACCCTGTTGGGTTTATGTGATTAGTCCATGAGACTTTTTTTGCATTTTGACATGATACACATATGAACCAATTTTTGTTCAAGCCATTTAGCCAGGCCCATTGTTGAGAACTGTAACATTTGTAAATTTTCCCTGCGACCAATGTGCCTACCAAATTTGGTGAGTTTTCAAGTCTGTTAAAGTAAAAAAAAAAAAAACAAAAACACACAAAACAAAACAAATGATTTGGTAGAGACAAAGATAATAACAAATGGAGAAATTTCAAAAGGGTTATGCCTTAATTAGCCTCCACTTATGAACATAACAAAGAGAACACTGGTTTCATTACACCAAACAGATGCAAAGCTAATAATCTCTAATTTTCTCTTTATCTGTCGTTAAGCAAAACTTCAGATCTTGATGAGATTGGAATAAAGGATTATTAGCAATTAAACCTTTAAAATACTTTTGTTTTTATAACTTTGTGTAAGAGATAAAAGCAGTTGCCTCAGTCGTGTTGCTGAAAGGTGCTGTTTGGCAGTGGCTGCAAGTGTTTGTCTTCAGTAAAGTCCATCCACACACAGCTCGCCCACACAGATTCCTCAGTGTAAAGGTATTGATATTCTACAATAAGACAAAGGTGTAAATAGTAAAACTATGATAACTACATTCATTTAGCTGCACTGGGTTCAGTGTCTTGTTGTTTTGCCTTCAGGCTCACTGTTACAGACTGGGGCCATTGTTAATGTTACTGGAAACACATGCATTTTTTCTTACTGTGACGAGTAAAAGAGCCTGCTGTGAAAAGGCCAATTAAGACTGTGTGAAGTGTTCAAACTTGCTTGATTAACAGATCCTTTACTCTACTTCTAGCTTTGTTGCACTTGGTTACACCTTAATAGTTAGTTTAGTGGCAGACATTCCTAACTTAAGTCTGACCTGAGGTTTAATCAATCAGGCTAATTGAAAACACTTGTGTGGGTCTGCAAGACATCTAAATGCAGATATATCTGGCCACCTTTTTGTGTTATGTGTAGTTATGTATGATATTGCGTTTGCAATCATAAACCTGCAGTGAAATATAGATAATGTTTTATGGTTTAAGGCTGACTTTATTTATTAATTACAAAGGTTTGATTTTATTTCAATAGTGCATAAAATGAGATGAACAGTGTGACTATGCCAGGATAGTTTAATGCCAAGAGATGGTAACCATTGCATTAAAAAAAATCAGTAAAAAATTAACAGGCCTAATTGGAAGTTTGTCACAGGCTGACTTACCTGACTCTAATACCCTTTATCATTATTATTATTATTATTATTATTATTATTATTATTATTATTATTATTATTATATTTTTGAGATTCAAATCCAGGCCATTTTAGATGCTGTTGCTGTGGTGGTCAAAAGCCTCTGAATCACTTCTTAATGGTAATGTATTTTATCAACAGCAGCGTCCAATGTCAAAAATTTTCCATCTCAAACATATTAGAGGATGCAAACGGTATTATCGAACGAGAAAGCGCACAAATAGGCTACTCTAACGAATTTACTATTTTCTATTTTGTCCCCTCTCCTCTCCCCGCCCCGCGCGCATGTCGTCACGCTCCGGACAGCCATTGAGGCGGAGGGAGGGGGGCGCGCGAGGCGGAGGGAGGGGGGTGTTTCACAGCGGAGAGGCAGGCAGCAGCGTCGCAGCGGCGCCAGCGCTTCAACTACAGCGGCTCCCGGGCTTTGTTTTGTGGACGTGAATGAGCTCCAACACCTCTTTCGGAAATGTGGACGGATATAAGGACATTGCTACTTTTTCAGTCGTTAGTCCTGAGGCTCCATTTCTCGGCAGGTCAGTGGTGTTTTTTTCCTCGAGAAACGGTAGTAAAATAAAACATAAACCGTGATGCGTGTCTGTGAGTGTGTGAGTGTTTGCGATGGGCTGGAGAGGTGAGAGACTGGGAGCGCTGCCGGGTAGCTTTTGATACCAAGAAAGAAAAAAAGACAGAAAGAAAGACAGTTTTTTCTTGTTTAATTTCAAAATATGACAGCAAGGTTTAGTGTAACAACAGCTCAGTGTGGTAAAAACCTGTGCGTGTCTGTCATGTGTTTCCCGGCTGGGAGCATCCATACCGCATCAGAGGTAGTAGCTACGGTAGCCCAGACTGAATCTTTGTCTTCATGTTTGTGGAGAATAATGTCCAGCAGACACACGGGGGGCCTCCTGTACTGCGTTTACCCCAACACTTTTTAATCATATTGGTTAAAGTAAATCAATAACTGAAAGAAAACACAGACCATGACGCTGCTAGCGCCTCAGCCAACTGACCTGAATGAATGCTGCATATCAATTAGGCATTCAATTGCAAATGACAGTTGAACTACAAGCGGTTACCACTTAACTGTATGCGTTTGTTGCTCATCCATCTGGACGCTTTACACCCCCTCTTGTTTTGTTTTTTTTTTCCAGCAACGGATGAGTGTGAGGATGGACAGTTTCAGTGCAACAACAAAAGGTGTATACCGACCATCTGGAGGTGCGACGATGATGACGACTGCTCGGATAACAGTGATGAAGAAAACTGTCGTAAGTGTTTATATCAGTGGATATTCTGAGGCAAACAACGTCTGTTTACAGCAAAAGGTGACCTATGATGATTATTATTATAAAACATGGAATAACCTGTGGCAACTATATTGAAATAGCTAAAATAATGAAAACGGGTCACTACAGCTCTTTCCTATACTGTGTAAAAATGTGTTTAATCCATGAAAGCAATCTGATGGTATTCTTATGATCTTAAATAGTCTATTGAGTATTTTTTTCATCCATAAACAATGCTCCATAAGGTAAAAAAAAAAACTGATTAGATCTATGTCATTAATGCCATGAAGTGACAATGCCTGGAACTGCTCCCATCAGCTGTCCATTAGAGACTGACTTAATGGCAGATTCATGACTGGACTGTGTGCTGAAGCTCCTCTATCTTAATGAGCTGTAACAGTTGTAACCAGAAAATGCACCCACATCTTCCCTTAGTCTCTGTCCTCTCATAATTTACGTTTATCTTTATGGTAGATTTACTATTTTATTAGCATTTTGTTGTTTTTCAGTGCATTTTTTTCACCAAGACATAAAATCTTCAAGAGTTTATTACATAGAGGCATAAATAAAATCATGCTCTGAGAGGAGATTAGACGTGTGTGGGTGTGTGTGAGTCTCAAGCCTTGAGTGTGTGCAGGTTATTTCATCCCTACTACACCTAAATATAGAAAGCTCAACAAGCATGTTTATTTTTCAAATGACGGTTGATTGGATGGAACCATTTTTCAATCATCTTCAAATAAAAGCTGTCCAGCTGAGAGACAGATTATGTGGTGCAGGGCTCTGACAGGTACCCTGGATGTGTTGTTTTGCACAGAAATAATAGAATTCCAGTTTCCTTTCTGACTGCGAGCCAGTGGCCTATATTTTGGAAAAGTGCTTGCGCTGAAACCAGTGAAGTTGTGCCAAAGCTGTATCCAAGCTCTGCATGTTTGCCGTGCAGCTATGTTCTTTTGTGTCTGGGTTAATTGTGGCCCAGGAGGAATTCCTGCCCCTCCCCACACATGCAGACATACATACCCTGTATCTCTCTTTATACCTTTGTTAACTTCTGTCTCTTTCTCCCACACACAAACACAAACCTGTTGTACACAACCACTTCACAGCTTCTCTGTGTTTGTGTGTGTTAGTCTGAGGGTGATGCCGTTGTTACTCCGTCTCTGATGCCAGCAGGAAGAGTCCCTCAAGCATGCCAAAGATAGCCGGTCATTGGGAGCATCTTTGCTCTTAAAACATTAATGTGTCACTGCTTTGCACACATACACACAAACCTGTGATGTTTGGAAGAAGTCATTACTCTGTCAGGCTTTATTTCTGCAATATTTCTTTTATGAATTAAATAGGAAATTGTCTGCAGAGTTCTATTATCTTGTGTGTTTTCCATCACGCAGCGTTTCTGACACAATTAGGCTGTGAGTGAAAACACTCCTTTTGAATGCCTTTCTCCTGTCGACCCACCATTTGATGATTATGACAGTCCAGCTTTACTTGCCATTATATTAGAGAGTGGCCTTGACTCTGTGTCCATTTCCTTTTTCTCTTGCGTGGGCAGACAGATGAGGTTGGTTGGCCTGCGCAGAGTCTGCTTTCTCTCTGCATTGGCATCCTCAACGTGTTGGCTAAAGGTCTTACTTGTTCAAGTCTTACCCTGAAAGAGGAGACATTTTCTGGCTTGCTGTGTGACTCTGGCAATATTTAATTAATTTGTTGCTATTAAATCTTTCTCAGGGGTTGCTTCTGTAAACTCCTTTTCCATTCCTACATCCGAGCAGGCTGAAAGGTATAGACAGGCAGTGTCGTGCAGTGAAGTGTAAACCTGTACAACATATGCTGCACAGAGGGAGAGTGCAGTGAGGATTCAGCCTGTACACACAGCAAATCCTGTGCAGGAATTACATGGTCTTGTTGACTATGAAGCTGTTGCATTTTTAAATTAAGTTTCTGAGTGGTTGAATGGATGATCTCAGTTTTTATCCTATTTGTATTCTCTGTATATTATTTTACCACACAATGACAAGCCCCAGAATTCAGTGACTGAATGTGTGCAACAGACCACGGATAGGAAATATGCTGATGGGATGAAACCTTTGCCGCAGCTGCTTATTTATCATGCAGGTGTCACCTTATTTCTAACCTGACTAGTGTTTGTAGCTGAACCTCATGGAACAGGTATAAAGCACTTAAAACACTGTTATTGCACACACCAGTATCATACCCTTTATTCACTATGATGCTCCTCCATCCTCCACCCTGCTCCTGTTCACCCCATCCCCCACCGGTCCACCCCCAGACTGCGCCTCCCATCCCCATCCCCCATCATCCAAACTCTATGCCCCGCTGACCAGTCCCTCGCTGCATGCACCCATACATTCATACATGCATAAATGCACTTATAAGTATGCATGAACACAAGTATGGACAAAACACATGTATGCATAAATACATACACATGCATAAACAGGCACCGATGCCCACCAATGAACTCAGCACTTGTTTTGACGAGTAATTGAAAAGGTGCATGCACATAAACTGGAACAGAAACTTTTTTCGATTGTTTACTTGTTGTGTAACATTTCTGGGGAGAGTGAGCTGCAGAGCCACCCTGCATCTCGCCTCTTTTGGAGTTGACAGCAGTGGAGGCAACAAAAGATTTCTGCCTTGAATTTTTCAAAGTCAGATTTGTGCCAACTCTGACATGGAGCCGCCGTTTAATCCTCATCCTGATTATAGCAGCATATCACCCAGTTTCCATCTATCCGCGCTACCTTCAAAGTTCAGCGTGTCCGCTTTACTTTCTTCATCATCCCTTGATATGATAACGATTTATTTCATCCTTGTTCATGAATTTAACATCTACACCTGCAGGCAGGCATTTCACATCTCCATGTAGAGCTCAAAGTGCTCTTTTGTTTTCTTCTGTGATGCAGTGTCAGCAACAAACTGTGAGCCTCCTCGCTTTGTGCTCTTTTACCTAAATCCGCACAACTCTGTCTGAGGCAAACTTACTTTTAAATCAGCTGGCTCTCCTCCTCGCCCCCTGTAGTCATAGTTAATTTCTTTATACCAAAGCCTTTCAGTGGATGCACCCTCCTCTGCTGCAGCGCCATCGCCAAAGTCTTTCCAACACACTGTGTTTTAGAAAAGCAAAAAGTATCCCAGCACCCTGGGTTAATGCTTATTTAATGCCTTATTCAACAGTGTTGAAACCTCAGCTGCTTTTTGCTCAGCCTACATCTGACACCAGTTGAGGACAAAACCACAAGTGTAAATCCAGTGTGCAGGTATCTATTATTTATGTTCACTCAAATGCTGCTCTGTCAGTTTGGATGTTCTCTACTTTCTTGCACAGTCTGTAAATTGATTAGATCATTTATAAGGTTATTTTAAGCTCTAACAATAGCGTTGCTTTACTTCAGAGCTTGTTGTGCCATGTCATGCCTACTGAAAGGCCCCATTGGCTTCCTTAGTACGCTTTCAGCTCCTGACAACAATCCCAATTGCTCACTGACTTTCCTTTTAAATTGCAACCATTTTCTGCTTTAAACTGCTTTTAGTATCGCTTTGGATACAATGACAGAAAATTGAGAATCAAGCTGTTCAATGGTAGCTGAAAGCAAGTGGGCCTCACATTATAGGATTTGTTTTTTACTGTCTTGCTTGTCTGAAAGGAAAAAAGGGTTTTACTGTCAGAAATCTCCTCCAGACCTCTCCAACGCTCACTTAAGGCATGTGTGACTTGCATCTCTGTTTAAACATACCAATTTGGAGCCTATTTGGCCACAGTACAATCTACACTGTCTATCAGATGTCTCTCATCTCTTCTCTTCTCTTCTCTTCTCTTCTCTTCTCTTCTCTTCTCTTCTCTTCTCTTCTCTTCTCTGAATTCAAAGTTGACAGAGTAACTTGCTGCTGCATTGTGGCTTTGTTTTCTTTGGCACTTGTGGGTGACTGGAGCACAAACACTTCCACTCAGCTCTACTTTTTGAGTTGTGCTTTCATTGCTCTGGCAAGATGCACATCTCCTTGCTGTGTGGACTCTTGCCAGCCATGCTAGTTTACAGTGATATTTTATAAAAATGTTAATTGAGGTAATGTTAAGTCTGGCCACCTGTTGAGATCAGCATGATAAAATCACAGTTGATGTTCTGCATTGTGTTATGGAGGTTTTTGTAAAAGGGAGCGACCCATCATCTTGTTGTGTTTGTGACTTATCAGTGCTGAAAACATGTCTTGGTTTTGTGCTAGCGCATTTTTCCCCCCACAGTCTTTGCCTCTGCTTGTCTGTTTTGTGAAGCAATGTGGTTGACAGCTGGGAAGTTAGGGATTGTTGATGATGTGATGTGGAAAAACAAAGAAAGTGGAATAAAAAAGAGTGAAGTTGAAGTGACAGAAAGTGGGGAAAGAAATAATTCTGACCTGCGGGGTGAGTCGGCGAGGCTTGTTTGTGTTCCTATCAAATTCTCTCCGTAATCTCCACGGATGTTGACAACTGTAAACAGCGTGGAAGGGATTATGCCTTTATCGCTCCTCGCAATGAAGCATGTTTTCCATTGGGTCTGTGGTCATTTTATGTTCTGTTAAGTCACTAAATTGCAGTTCACACTATCATGATAGAGCCTTAATTAGTGGAACCATTTTAATAGTCTAGAAGAGGCAAACTTTGTAGACAAAACCTGTTGAATTTAGTAGTTGATTAAGTCAAATTGAACTTTACTCTATTATCCGTACCTTTATTTTTTTTTCATTTAAGCAAAAAGCTCAAAGTTTTATAGGATGTCAAAGAGTCATAAAAGTCAAACTAAAGTTGAAATTCTCCTGTCCTTTACATTAAAAAAAAACTTGATAGTGCAGAAGCTACTGCAAGCATATTACAATTTTTCAAACAACATTAAAACCATTAATAGACATATTCTTGAATACAGCCTCCAAGCTTCAATCATGTGTATTTGCCTTGGCAGTGAGTAATTGACATTTTAGAACCAGCGTTGTTCAAGAAGTAGCCAATTGCATGTTTTACCAACTATTTTCATTGGTAAAACTGAGTCACTCTGAGAGTGGCCAATGGCTGCAAGAGCCTCCATCTTTCAGGCCTCCAGCCTGGGGAAGTGTAACACTGTTCTGCATGCAGGTCTCATACAAGAGTCACAGTAATGTCAATGTGTTTCCAAGATAATTTATATTCATATCAAGGTTAACTTTATATACAACAGCTTTATCCTTAAATTATGAGCACAAGGTTGTTGGTTTTGGTGGTGTAATTATTAATGACTCAGACTGAAAATAACTGCTGCTCTGCACAGAGCTGCAGAGTCCCTGTTTTGCTAGTTTTGCATGTTTTTCGGCATTAATTATAAACTTGATTGTTTCAGTGACCCCCTTTTAGACTGGCTCAAACATGAATCTGTGCATTAAAGATGAGAAAGCACAAGCAACTAAACAGTCTTAGCTTGGCGAGGCGGGAAAGTTCACTTTCAGGTTGTAGTGTCAAGAGTAGCATGTAAACAAAACAGCTGTAGCAGACAAGCTCACAAACAGCGCTCCAATGAAGCAGTGTAAAAATCCATGAAGCGAACAGATAAAATTATGTCTGCCATGCCAGTCCCTGTTACTCCATTTTGCTCTCATTGTGTGGTTCAATATCTGACAGTGTGTGTTTTGTTTCAGCAGTAGACCAAAAGAGCAGTCAGCAGTGAGGAGTAAAAAAACATGCACTGTAGTAACACAGTTAGTTTAGTTTGTTAATCCTCAAACAAAACTCAAAACTCTACAGAAGTTAGCAGGCCACAAACCCACCGATGCCACTGTAATGCTGCTTGCTTCAAACATCAACAAAAAAATCAATTGTATCTGAATTAAAATTACTGCTAAAACTACTTTGTGTAACCCAACAACAGAACTTTCTCTGTGCTGCTTGGTCTGCCTAAATGTCAGTTTCAGCACAACTGAACACTGACAGCAAATGTAAAACATCATTTTACTCTGCCAATTTTTACCATCACTCACATCACAGAAACATATTATGTGCTTCCTAATCAATTGAAGGAACAGAAGAAATATATATTCAGCGACCATGAATTAAATTATGCTAATTCTCCCATTTAACTTGAGAAAAACAAGGTTATCTATTAGATAATGGTATATGTGTGTGTTTTTTTAAGCAATTCAACTTATGTAGGCAGTTCTTGGGTCTCTGGCTCACTGCTCCAGACCTTATTTTCAAATCTAAAAAAATCAAATTCAGTTAGTCATAATCAATAAAAAGATGACATGTATAAAGATTGCTTATCAAAACATACAGTAATTAATAGTATTCTGGTTCAGAAGTTAATTAAGTATTAATAAGGTTCTAAATCAGCTTATTGTCTGACCGCTAGACAGTGACCAGACATTTTCTCCCAGGATGCCCTTGGTGCTAAGTCCATTTGTTGGCATCAAGTGTCTAAAACTCTCAGAGGCCATTGCTCTGATACAGCCCATGTCTAGAACCCACATGTGTGTTTGTGCGTGCAGCTGTTTTTGTGTTTGTTTGCTTGGTCACTGGTCCCGCTGGCCTCCTGCACTATGTTTGTGTGTCTGAAAGCCAGCTTGCCCAAAGTGTTCATTAAGAAGTCTGCAATTGAGCTATTATCTCAGATTAGTGTGTGCCGCTAAGCAAAGATGGTGAGAGAGGATGAGCCAGAGAGAGACAGAGAGAGAGGGGAGAGAGAGAGAGAGAAGGATTAATGTGGGGGTATAAAACGCTGCTCAGGCACAGCCTTTTGCCCTCACTTGTCATGTATTTATCCCTCATTCAACTAAATTTTTCAGTTCTCCGCACCTTAAGTAAGTATTTGCTTGCATTATTTTACACATTATACCCCTCAGATATCTGTGCTCATTTCAAAGGAAGACGAGTAGATATTTCACCGGGGACACTCCAAGCAGTGTGTCTTGCCTCATGTAAAATGCTATTTCACTTACTTAAATAATTTATATACTGGCGTGGTATTAAAACAAGAGCATAAACTGAAGTCTGCATAACCCCGATTTTTATTTTTTTTAAAAAGAATGATCTTCTGTTTGGTTTTAACATTGGATTTTAGCCTGAAGCTTCAGTGTTTTTAAATAATTGTGTCTTTCTTTGAATCATGCCATTTAAAAGCTGTCATGAGCAGCAAAGGTTTCAAAGCAGGATTCGGTTGTATGTGCCTCATGACTAAGTAGATGACTCATATTTAATGTTTTCATATTTCTCTTCCGTCGTTTTTCTTGCATATTTACAGATTCCTTGATTATTTGCAATTAACGCTGCAAAATCTGTCCCCTCAGTGCTTAAAACACTAAAGTAAATGTCAAGTAAAAAATAGAGTTAACCGACATTCATTCAAATATTTACAACAACTAAAAGTGGTTTTGTGTGAGTGTATTTCTGGTGAGATGTTTTTTTAATGAGCTGAGAGCTGAGCTGGCCCTAAAAAATCATCCACACAGTTTACATGAAAAAGTTACCGTGGATGCAGCTACTCCTTGCTGTAGTTTTTGCAACAGTGATTCAGCAGTGGCAGTGAAATGAACCCGGTTTAGCTTGAAAATCGATAAGACACGTGCTGGATGTTGGAGAGAGGCTGCCTGCTCCGTGCACCCAGGCCTCGGGGCCAGGGGCACCCAGGCAGACAGCGCCTCTCATCCAGAATCATTGTCAGACCAGAAAAAGGGAAAAACAGACCCACAGGGAAGGATGTTGGCACACATTACCAAAACTGTGGCCCTTTGCAACTTGTGACTCATTTCTGTGAAAAATGCCAATGTGACTCATTAGGCGTGCTTGTGAATCTTTGCTGACAGCTCCAGAGATGTTTGGATTGGCCGAGTGTGGCTGTGAGTCTTACTTTATTTTGATTTATTTGTCTGTGGATGAGTACACACACACACTTCTCGCAGATCTACAGAGGACATTATGCCACTCTGAAGTCCAGCCAGGGTAACGGAGAGCATCAGCAGCAGGCGCAGCAGCGATGAGCAAATGGCTGTGACACAGCAACCAAAGCCCTCAGTCTCTTTCTTTTTTATTGATGATTCAGCGTAGCCCGATGAGTTATGAGCGTCACCTCCACTCACAGAGATAGCAACAATGGCTTTCTCTTGCCCAGCTACCCAGTGACTCATTACATCACCACCATCGCAGTGTTAAGGCTTTGAATGTAGGATGTCACTGCCTGCGAATCATCCCACCTGCCTACATGTCCACACCATGAACGCAGCCGTCAGACCCAGTGTACCCATAGATGAACTATGGCCACGAGCCTCTTCTTCAGTATGAGTTTACTCGTCAGTGCTTCAACTATTTAGCATTTTCATCAACTAGTAATCAATTTGGATTATTGTCTTGAGTAACTGTTGAATCATTTAGTCGGTCAAAAAAACCCCATCACAAGTTCTGTGAACCCAAAGTGAGCAATTCAAATAAAACCTAAATGTTTGTGCTTTTCATCAGCCAGGTTTCCATCAAACACACTCTTGCGTAACGCTGACCTCATATATAGCAATATATGTAAATATGTGTCATACAGCAAAATGAAAATTAGTTAAATTATATCAATGCCTAAAGACAAACACTGTAGAGTTGTGCAGTAAATATTATTACCATGCTGTGTCAATAAAAGATAACAGAGTGATGACTTTGGTCATATTCATTTTGACCAAACAGCACAGAGTTGCTTGTTGTTTCACGTGACCTCTGTGTAATTTCACAGAAAACCCATTTAAACCGTGTTAACTGGAGCAAGCACACGGGTGCTTCTCCGTTTGTGACTGTGAAGAAATATTGGAAGTGTAGACGTATATGCTCATTACCTTTAGAAATCATTCTATACCTTTTAAATGGAGCTCAGCTGGTCATTATGGAGTGTCAGCATGCATCAGGTATGTGGGGGTGAAAATGCTCTGTGGGTTTTTAGGCCTTGCAGGAGAAAAGCCGAATTAGCTTTTCTTCCCTGTCAAGGCATGATTTGTGATTCATTATACTGCACAAATGCAGAATTTATGAGCTAAATGAAGTTAAATGGGGATTTAATAGTGTCAAACGTTGCACTACCTGAATGATGATAGGAAATAAGAATCAGCTTTAGAGTAATTTACTCAGCTGTAGATTTTGAAATGCGAGAAGCCAAAGAGGCACAATCACATTATGTCCCCACAAAACCAGCCTTCCTTTAAGTGGAAGGGCGCTTTTACATGGCCTGTTAAAATGAGTCAAATGTCTACAGACTCTTGATGCCACACACTCTGCCCAGTGCCGATCTGGCTCGAGAAAGTGTGACACAATGACCGGTGGAATATAACAGAAAGACATAATATACGGACCTTGAGTTGGTTTTTACTGCAGAGTAGCCTTCTCTCTTCTCTACAAGCCTGTTTTAAATTCAAAGTGCTTATTTTAACTCATCTAGGATTTGATTTCAACGGCAGTGACCATTTGATTCCTTAGTTTGCCTTGAAATGTTCGGTTATACATGTATATTTGTGCACATGTAAATTAGAACAAACTACCACTACGATCAGTCTTGCAAAGATTTAAAACCCTGCTCAGTTTTGATGGTTTAGATATAAATATGAATGTGCAAAACGCTGTGTTCCAAATCTTCTCAAATCCTGTAGCTGGAACTTGGTTTTTAATTTGAAATGAAATTACTTTTATCATATCATCTTTTAACTTTAATCACCGTGTAATATGGAGCTTTTAATATATTTCTGCAGTCTCTTCGAGGAAAAAAGAAGATCTCATATCAGTAAAGGTCAGCTATGCCTGTTATCACTTAGAAATCTTATATTTAAATCATTGACTATAAAATAATTCTTATTAAAGATTCATGCTGACTGCATGTGTTAACACCACAGTTGCTGCTCAGTTTTCCGGCAGAAGTTTTCTCAAAGTTCCAGGAAGCGTGAGGCAAAGTGTTGGGAAGTGTTAACTGGCAGATGGTTTCTCTGTGTTACGCCCGACCTCATGTGCTGTAGGAAGGCATATGTGATCAAAGCTCAGCAGCTAAGCTCTGCCAAGGGATAGATACGTTTAAAATGCATGGCCATCAGCCACTCACACGCATGCACACACAAAAATGTGCGCACACACTCAGACTTCACACTAACAGACAATCATGGAATAGCTTGATACACACAGACTCTCCAACACATCATAGTTTGGGGTGTTTTATTGGTTTGTCTGCACCTATCGTGCAAGGAAAATGATGTAATCACTTGTGACAGGGATCACCAGAGAAAGAAGAGCAAGAGCGGTGAAGAGTGGAGAAAAATGACAAGAGAGAAAGAGGAGGCAGTATAGAGGCGAGCCGGGGAGGGTGGTGTTGTGGAGCAGAGTGGGGGGCAGCAGGGACGAAGAGTGCTGCAGTGTCATTGATTTTAGAGGGGATGTTTTGCAGCGTTATTGTTGTGATGCAGATCAGATAAGGGGAAGTAGATAAGACAGGCAGCTCATTAAAAATTACTTGCGGTCTCTCCTTGAAAGGTCAGAGTTGAGGAAGTGTGTCATGTCTTAAGCTGCCCAATCTGGATGTTATCATGCACTGAACAGAAAGAGAGTAACCACAGCGACAAAAAGGTAAACAATACATATGAAAGTCTTAATCTAGCCAGACTACAAA
The DNA here is from genome assembly GCA_029814765.1 of Acanthurus leucopareius. Classification (NCBI taxonomy): domain Eukaryota; kingdom Metazoa; phylum Chordata; class Actinopteri; order Acanthuriformes; family Acanthuridae; genus Acanthurus; species Acanthurus leucopareius. The sequence continues at coordinate 6,828,482 of JAQMCX010000008.1, read as the reverse complement.
ATTGAAACCAGTGGCGCTCATTTGGTTTGAATGAAGACAAGCAGAGCATCTTTATGGGAGGCTGCAGCTCACAGTAGAACATCTGCTCGTCCTATCAGACAGCCAGACTGCTGGGAACACCTGGCGTACGTGCGGCCTTCCTCCTCTACTTACGATGCTGTTTGAAGTACGTTTACTAGCAGTCAAAATGGTGAAAAATCAAGCAACATAGTTTGACTGTGTTTGAGGAAATATTAAAGAGCAATCTGCAGTAAATAAGCAAAATAATCAATTATAACCTTGATTAAACAAGGGTAATTCATCATAGAATTTTTGCAGTAGGTTGCACTTCATGATAGGTGATAGTTTTGTTGTATCAGCTTCCTTTTATTATTAAGGCTTAAGCTACTCTGAAATCACTAACTCACTGTTGTTTTTCATTTTCTGTGTTCCACATAAACCTGTTATTGTTATTGTATTCACGACGGCAGAAACCTCACTTTTGAATATAGCAAATTACCTTGGCCTACTTTTAATCTTGACACCACATACGTTATTCAAGGTAGAAATAGCAGCAAAAATGCCCTAGAAAGAAAGAATCTTCATTTAAATTGCCTCATGCAACAGGAAGCTGTTATTGCAACTGAAAGCTGGAGCCTATTTAACAGAGAGTATTGTAAAAATGTCATGATCTCAAGTTCGATGTGCAACCTTGCATTTGTTTCATGCCAGGGGCTTGTAAAAAGGTCTTTATATCCGCAGATATTGTGCTGACAAATACAAGTGGCATAAATGACTTCAACATGCTTTGAAATGACTTTCCAACGTCTAAATCAACCGGTGATGTTACATTGTCATAATCATTTCATTCTCTTATAACATATAGAGTTAAATGCCTGTGCTGAGGATCACATGATCAGGCTTATTGGTGCCGTTCAAACGGTTTTCTGTCGGGACATTTTGGTTTCAGGAATGTTGAATGATGCTACTGTGATATTCCTCAGCCCATTAAGGCTTGAATAAAATTTTACATAAAAACGGCTAATGAATCACTTTGCCTCACTCCCATTAGTTTAAGTGAGGCCAACCGAAATGCTACATCTCCAATGTGCACCAAATGTAGCGTGCTTTTAATGGAGCAGTCTGAGCTTTACATGCATGAGAGACAGCCCAGTAAAGAGCATAGCCGCTGTGTCACCTTCAGCATTTCCAGATTCACTCTAAGATGCAGTGCATTTTTTCCATACTATTTTCCTATACTGCTAATATAAAATGCAGCTCATGCAGATGTATAGTCTTGCATTTCAAAAAGGAAGACAGACCTCTGTGTGTTTTGACAGGAATAGTAGTGGTGGTTGGATTTGACTATTAATGATTTATGTCAAGTGTTTACAACCAAGAATCATTTCCTGAACATTCAAACCTCATATACCTTTCTGACCCTCAGGGTGTCCGGGTGTATTCACAGTCCTTCGATGGAGTGCTACTCCAAAGCATCAGTAGTAACATCTCATGTGATGTGCTCGCCTTGTGCAGTCTCTTCATTGTGCTACTTTGCCAGCGTTCAGCAGCTCTGGTGGTTAGAGGGAAGCCTTTAGTCACGGACTGAGTTATCTCTTTCTGCGGTGGGCGGCTGGGGACTCTTTGATTGGACAGCGGGCTTTTGGTGGGCCCACACTGAAGCCTATCAGTAGCTGTGCTGTCTCTTCTTCTCCTCCTCCTCCTCCTCCTCCTCCTCTTGTCTGACACCTGTGTGATGTTTATGTCTGTGCGAGATGACAAAAAAACAAACACACAAACAAAATGATGCTTAAAACACCTAGAAACAGAAGGTCTAGCCTCACTCGTGTGGAAATGGGTGAACGTGCGTGTGAGTGTGTGTGGTGTTTTCATGAAACTGTCGGGTTATGTTCAAAGGCAAACGGCATCAGGGACTAAAGTCTGACTGGGTCTTAATTACGCTACTTCTTTGCTGGGAGCAGATTTTCTAGAACAAGAAATGTGACCTCGGGCAGTATTACAGTTATGCTAATTTTCGTCTGCGGTAGGAAATGGAAAATCCTGCTCTCAGTGCCTTGTCACAGCAATTTGAATGCCTTAGTCTTCAGGCCAGTGAGGGTCTCTCTGAAAATTTGGTCCTCAGATGGCATTGCGTTTCATGTTACTGGAGTCAGGTCTTTGCAGGAAGAAGAGAGGAAAGGAGAAAGAAGGAGAGAAGAAGCAAAGAGAGAGAGAGATGCAGCTCATTCTCTTTGCAGGGTAAAAGGCTAATCTCCCAATTCCCATTACAGTCCCTCAGTTAGTAGACAGACACTATAATCCGGTGTGGCACACATTTCCATATACAGAAGTGAGTATCTCTCTTAATGCATTTGGCTGCTCTTGACTTTAGTGGCATGGCACATTTTAGCATTAATACTTAATTCCAGACCTTTGTGAAGTTAAGATTCATAATGAAAGAATACTCAAAGTAGTGGGAATAGATATCAACCTCTGTGAAGACTTTTAAGAGTATTTTATGTTCTGTGTTTTACTCAGAAACAATAATATTATGAACAGGACTGCCCAAAATCACTTTTATAGTGTCATTTGTGTACAAAATAGTTCAAAATCAGCCGTCCAGATGCAGATGAATTGCAGATACCCAAATAACCTTCACAAATAGCTGTTGTTATGGGTTGTAGGCTTGTAGGTTTACATGTGTGTTATATCTATACAAAATTCAGGTGTAATTTCTTTTTGTTACGTATGTGAATGTGTCTCTGTAAGTGAGATAAGTATCTTAATTACATTTGTCTTGATAGGATATCTGTTTCTTCTTACTGCTTGACCCTAACCAGACACCTTTACTAACACGGCTCGAAACCTGAGAGATTACACTCAAGGCTATCCCTTCTATATGTCATCCATTCACTTTTGTTATGAATACTATTAAAGCAAGAGAGAGTAGAAGAGTCTTTCTGTCAGGTTGTAATATTTTTTAACTTAACTGTCATTTTCAGTCATTCATTGTCAGGCTGATAATTCATGAAGGTCAGGTTTAATTTAAGTTACATCTTTTTAGTTTTTCTGCAAGATTTAGCCCTATAATTTCAAATGTGTTTAAAAAGATACTGTGATCATATTCTGGGTTTTCAAATAATGAATTCAGAATCAGGGTATGTACGTATAGAGTTGCAAATAATAGATAAATAATACAAATACATTCTGTCAGTAGAAACAGTTCCTGTGCCACTGAGCAGCACACAGCATATAGTATAGGTAGAGAAAGCAGGTTGTTATTTCTGTGCAGGTTTTAAACAAGTGTCAAGCCACAGAGTGAAAACACTGCTGCTCTGTCAGTGTGTGTACTTATTAGTAGTTGCACAGTGACCATGCTCGCAGACACAGAATCCATGAAAGGTCTTTACAGCTGTTACAATTGACTGACGTGATGCTTCTTAAAAAAACACTTCCTTGTTTCCTCTCTACATGCATCCTTGATGAGATGAGAGTGAAAAAAAGACAAGTAAAGGAAATATGGATGCAGTTTGGAGGATTGAGATGTATCCTGTTTGTGTGTGTGTGTGTGAGAGAGAGAGAGTGTGTGTGTGTGAGTGAGTGGAGAGTTGGATGCAGTTGCACCTTCAACATCTGGCTCAAATTGGCCTCATTTGGACTTTGGCTTTTCCACAAAGATAGTGATGTGACTCTAGGGATGGAAATACCAATTAGATTGTCGGCTTAATATTGCAGTTTGATGGATTGGCCCATGATTTTACACAAGACATTCATGAAACATGTGATTTTTGCCACCATGAGGTTGACATTTTTCAGTATGAAGTAAAATGTCTTGACAGCCGTTGGATGGATTGACATTTAAATTCGTTAAGTAGCAGCTGATGGCATGCTAACACGCATGTTAGGGCTGATATCCATGACTACGCTAAAACAAGCAAGCATTTTCACTGTGAGTGTGTTAGCATGCTGAGAATGGTGTCTTGCTCAAACGGCTCTGCCTCAAAGAGCTGCATGACTTTTATCTCCTTTTATATTTGTCAGCTATCCATGTTGAACAAGACACATGAAGTTTAATGAGGCAAAATCTTACCATCACAAACTCATCTTCAAACGACAGACCCAGCAGCTCTTTCATTGTTGCACACTTGATGGATCGGATCAGTCAAGTCTCAGTGGGGAGGTCTGGCATTTGGTCCTGCAGTCATAATTAACTCTGACAGATGGATAATGATTGTTAAGAAGACGTTCTTCTGTGTGCAGCTACACTGAAACTGAGGGGAAATTGACCAAGTGAAAGGGGAAATCACGTTGGGATTCTCCTCATCAATTTTTTAGTCATGTGATGATCAGCAGAGCAGACTCATTTCTGAGTCCTACATGTTTTTAAAATGCCGTAAAAGAAGGTTAAAGGCAGTTGTTTGACTTTCCTCCAGTTCTGTAAGTCTGAATGAGAATAAATAAAACATTAATTTGTGCACATCATGCAAAATTATGATTCAAATGTGTTCAGGGGCGTAGGCACATTTCAAATTGTATTTGTAAGAACAACCATCTGTAAGTCATGATATTTTGTAGACAGTCTTTTGAACTGTGTTCTCATGTGTGAGTGAATTTGTGCTCTTAATTAGTCAGAGAATTTTCTCAGTGTTTTACTGTAAACTCACAGCTCTGATAATCTCCCCAGAGATCTTCTATGAGGCTTTGAAAGTTCTCTGCTTCTAATCTGTGAACTAGCATGACAGAATGTAAAGTTATCTTTGTAGTGGAAGCTTTTTTTTTTTTCAAAATTTTCCTTTGTAACTTCAAAACCAAATGAAATGTATGGGCATTGGTAGTCTAAATGTGGTCCTCAGAGATGGGAGGTTGAGCTCGATAATACCTTTCCTTTGAGAATCTGCCTTAAGCAAGGTTCTGAACCTCCAGCTGCGCCCTCTGAAGCTGATGCAGAAATGACAGCACTGATGCTAAACAACAGTAGGCTTCAGGTTGTGTGAATGGTTGGAATATAGAGCAAAGCATTTCTGAAAAAGGATCACGTGTGTGTGTGTGTCAAGCCTCCCCGAATCATTAAAGGTTAAAAATGGAGATTCTGATCAATAGGTCCCTGGGGAAAGGTTTGGTAGAACGTGATGAGTATTACGAGACCTCACGACTCAATAACACACAGCACTACACAAAGCATGAGGTCACACCCTCCACAGAATGTGCAGGTAACATCCAATGGGATGTTGGTTTGAACTCCAGGCTGCAGACTGTGGTGTTACAGGGCAGGAAGAAGAGGCATCTGGCTGCTGTGTTGATTTGGAGTCATTTCCACTGAAGCGTGATGGAGAGGCTCTGGAGGAAAGAGCAGCAGTGCAGGTGAGGGACTCTTCCACAAATTGCATGTCTCCTTGCTTTTTAGACCAGGGAGACTTAACTCCCAAACACAGCAGGGCAGGTGACAGGCTGCACCAACCAGCTTGTCTCCTCTCATTTGGATGACACTTCAGTTGGAAGGTTACCAGCTATAGATGTATGCTTTATTATCATTTATCCGACATTGTGAGTATCTGAAAAACTGGCTTCAATCATGCTATTAATTTATTTTGAAAAGCTTGTGATTTTGTGTGTAAACTGTTCAGAAAATCAGGCCTTTATCAAAATAAAGCTTTCAACTTTTTATCATACCACCAAAAGGCCTGTCCATCTGTCTAGCAGGATTAGTTTTATTAGTATGTTTCCCTTTTTTCTGCTACTTTTTTGTGATAAAAGTAGGATTTGGGGGATGCATGCATTCCGACTGTAGAAAAAGCGCACATTGTCTGACCCCTGGCATGGATTAAGAAACAGCAGCAGAGGCCAGTTCCTGCAAACACCCGCTATTAAAACCTTGCCTGCTTCCGCCACTGCCCTCCATAATCAGATTCCTCTGCCAAAATGCTTTACTCCTCTCCAAGCACAAGTTTCACAATGAATAATTTTATACATTTTCATACCTGATACCTGATGCTGCATATTGGGTTGTGCTGTTGACTCCTTCCATCATCACACCTTCCCCCAGTGTGTATCCTGTCGTCTGTGTCTGGAGGCGTTTCTCTCGAAGCTTTGTCTTTCATATCACAGTGGTATGTGTCTACTCAGCTCTGTTGTGATACCCCTGGGATTCGATTGTGCTCCCCGCTGAATCGCTGCCAGGGCTGCTGGAATTCATGCAGGGAAGAGCCCAGAGAGCAGATCCCGCACCACCAAATTTAACTGTGGAGCCACTTGCACAACAATTGTTTTAACTCTGTAATGAGACACAAAATTCCTGGCTGAATCTAGGTTAGACTTTCCATCAGTAATGGTAATTACATAGGGTTGGATGACATTACAGCAAGGTTGCATCAGTGACGCTGCTGTAGAAATACGGTATGTGTTTTGTCTGTTCTCATCTCAGTTCTTACATTCTATTCCTATAGGTTCATAGATATGGTAAAAATAGGTATGTGCACTATTTTTTGCATTCACTGGTTGTTCTTTGCTGTTGAACCTGATGCCCCTTTGTTCATATAGATACCGTTCTGCACATCACATCAGCTTAATGTATGACACATTCAATTTCTTATGGTGGCTGCAAAGTAGAAAATGATAAGGAAGGAAACTGTAGCTGATTTAAATTTGTTGAGGTATTTTTATCTTAGGTGGGCTGGTTTATTGTCTGATTACAGTACTCTCAATGAGCAGCCCATCATGAGTCACAGCAACCTACAAGATGCACAAAATGTTCCTACATTATTAAAAACATGTTATTTTGATCCTGTTTTTAATGTAGTGGACAAATGGTTATGTCTGGTAAATGTATTTTATTTCAATAATCAATCATTTAAAAAGGAGCTCATTTACAACTCTTCAAGGCACTTGAAAGTTAAAACACCTCAGGTTTTGGTCAGATTTGGTTACACCTGTAGGCACAGCTACAGGTGTAACCAAATTTATTTGGATTTATTGTGCAACAGTTAGAGCCACACAATGTTTTGCCAATTTAATGCAGCAGCAGTAGAAAATGTTTGATTTTTATTAACAGCGATTTATGGTTGTGATGTGGTGTGAGGAAGGAGTGAATGGTAAACACTGAAGTTAATATTGATACAATTACAGTCTCACTGGATCAAATACATGCTTTTTATTCCCTTTAAATCCTTCTGAGACTAACAGAAAACTAGTAAACAGAGCAGTAATTACTGAATATAAGTACACTTAACAGCTATTGGTGTGAAAACACCATTATAACATTTCTGGATGTGAGCTGAAGGATTATAAACCAGCTAATATAATCTGCTGCATGTAGAGAAAACACAGTGCCACAGTTTTGTGCTGTTTTTGCCATTTACATGTGGTATAGTCACTATAAACTTGCTGAACTTTAACTGGTAGAAATTCCTTTCTGCTCTAACTTGACAGCACGTTCAACAGACCAGAGAACTACAAACCGATGTACGGAGAAAATGTTTGCCACTATTACAGAATCCTGAAATTGATCAGAAATTCAGATTTCCCTTTTCACTCTCGACCAAAGTGGATTCAAACAGTGTTGAGCTTGTTTGACTCGAGTCCCCTGCAGCTTTGGCCTGATCTGTGGTTTCTGTAAAGGAACACTGTGTCTCAGTGAAGTTGCCAGGCTGTAGCATGAAAATGTTGACATATGGCTGTAAATCAACCTCATTTTGCTTCTCTAAATTAGCAAACACAGGAGAAAAAGAGGGTAGC
>JAQMCX010000008.1:6785379-6820672 GCA_029814765.1 Acanthurus leucopareius | reverse complement strand
CCCCCCCCCCCCCCCCCCCCCCCCCCCCCCCCCCCCCCCCCCCCCCCCCCCCCCCCCCCCCCCCCCCCCCCCCATTATATGTGTATATGTTTAGATTTGCTGATAGAGCAGTGGCAAGCTTTTCCTGTAAACACTAATACACTAATGTATGTGTTACCTCAGCAATATTTGTCCGTTTTATTTCCCTGCTCTGGGCTCTGTGCATCTTTTATGTGTGTGTATCTTTTGCCTCTAAGTCCATGTGCCCCTCATTGCAATCTCTATATAAGTGCAAAGCAAAAAGCGAAAGGAAGTGGACTGTCACACTACCGTGAAAAAGAGCATTAAAACTTGACAACAGTTTGATATATCAGGACTTGTTCTGGATGTGGATGTGGCTCAGTAGCGTCCTGTTGTCTTCTCACAGACGCTTGTGAACAAACACCGGTGCCTCTATCTGATATTGCTCCGTTTTACTCCAGGATAAATCTGTTGGGGTTTAGCAAAGCCGAACCAAACGTCTTCAGAATAAATTACTCTCATGCTGCCTTGCAGGACCCAAGGAGCTCCGCTAGCTGAGCCTGCACGGTCTCCTATTTGGTCAGGAGGTTTTTTGTGTGTATCTGACTTGACAAAGGGAGAGGAAATATGTCTTTTAGCAGGCTGGGAGCTATAATTAGCACAGTATGTGTCTCTGATCAGTACACAAGGTCAAAAGAAATGCTGGGCAGTGTCAATACCGCACAGCCTCCCTTACTCTGGCATCCTAAACGTATGTAAGATGAATACCTGGTAGCAGGCTTTCTTACAGAAATGTGATTGTTATTTTGCATATTTAGGTGAAGTTGATTAAATGTAATTGACCTGTGATGGAGCAAGGATATGAGATATCAGGGCCATTTTTCAATTCAGTTTCATTTGAAACACTTCATTTGTCCATCAGTGGCTTATTTGAGGCAAGCACTTTAGCTAATGTAACAACACATTAGCATTGCAGCATACGGTAGTGTAGAGAGTATGAGAGGGAAACTTAAGATAAATAAAATCTAAAATAACAAAAATGTCATGACAGTTTTCAGTCTAATGGCCATCAGTTCTAAACACCAAAAAACACGAGGCAAAAAAAGTTAAAAGGTGAAAGTGCATTTATCGGTCTCAGAGTAAATCAGATGTTTATCAGACAGTGACTGTTAACAAGTCATATGGCTCTTGCAACAAAACTAAACTTCATTTTTGCTTTATATATACTTGCCAAATGTGAAAAAATAAGGATCATCTACTTTTTAATCTATGAGGAGAAAACACTCTGTCATGCTGACACATCCTTTGTCAACTAAATCAACAACTGGGACGTGTGTTACTTACTATCCCTTCGACCAGTAAGAGCCTCAGAGATGTTTCATGATGTTGCCAGAAAAAAAAAGATACTGGGTGATTTATAGCCTACATCCTTGTGCAACACAATGTTGCACAACATAATAAGAGTTTTAGTCTTTCATTGCACACACATACAACATGCACTGAGATAAAAATAGAAAGGGCAATGAACAAAGTTATTTATGCTCGTAAGGTCACTATAAATTTCGGTATGGGACACCAAAACAAGAAACTGGAAGGTGCTGCAGTGATGGATGGGCAAAAGTGACTTGTTCAGTATAGCCCTGCTGGATAAAGCAACCGGTATTGTTATGCCTACTAGGAGATGTCATACAATGTTTGTGCTTATTTGTTTGTATCTCTTCTGTCAAATCCAGAGTTTTTGTGACATTTTCTCTTTTAACACTATCACTTTGTCTTCTTTTTACCATTCTTTCAAAAATTTGAGTGACATGTATGTTGTTTTAGGATTCATCACTGCTACTTCAAGTACAACTAATCGTACAAGTAATTTCTATGACTGCCTGCATTAAGAATAGTGAAAAGGACATATTATCAAAAACAGTCATGCAATAATGCACACCTCCTGGCCAGTCAGACTCAAGTTAAGTCAGATTTATTTTTAGAGACTTAAATAACTCATCACCATCGATTTGGATTAAACAAACTTTAACAAAAAAACAAGAAGTATTCTTGGTATGAAAAAATGACTTGTGGTTAAGTTTGCAGCCCAAATAGGATTTCCCAGAGGAGGGTAAGCAGTCTGATGACATTCCCTTAACTTTATCTTTAGCATTTGATTTGCTCAATTTGTCCAAAAGGGAGAAAAGGTAGAGCAAAAGAGGGAGAGAGAGAGAGAGATTTAATCTGTGAATGCCACTGCTGTTGCTCTTTATTGCTAGATCGATACTCAATCAACCAGCACTGAGGTAGAGCTCAGCCCCATTTGGCTTTATGTCTTCCTGCTGGTTCCAGTGACTCACCGCATTTCACACAGGCTTGACTGAAAGGAGATAATATATATGGACTTCCTCTATTGACAGACAACAGACAGAAATTACTTTCTCGCTCTAAGGACACTTTTGAAGTCAGCTTTGGAGTTTCTGACAGTAAAAAATTCTGCCTGTGCATCTGGCACTTTCAGTAAACCTCAAAACTCAAATTAGCCTAATTAAATCCTATAATCATCCGCAAAAGCAATTTCAAGAACAGCGTGTCCCATGTCTTGTTGATGCCATGCTGCATTTTGTGTGCTACCATGATATCCCATTAATTTTGGAAGGTTTAGTCATTTGCGTGCTGGTTTAAGCCAACAGGATACATTAGGTTTCCTGTTTCAACAACGCTCCCCGACTTCCCTCTGAGCTAATGAGGCCATTTGTCTTCTGATGCCCAGGAGAATGTGCTTATCACTGCATTACCTATTAAGCTTCTCATGGCCTCCAAATGGAAAGAGCTGTCATTAATATCCTTCATGGTAAAAAAAAGGTTCTTCAAGGGGGTTGGCAAGTGTGTGTGTTGATGTCAGATGACTGAAGGCTGTCTGTCGCTCCGCTCTTTAACATCACTGAATGATTGAATGATCTTAGTTCTTGGTTGGATGCATTGGGAATGACATCCAGCAGGTGTCTACATACATATGAAGACAAGAGGTTGAGTTTTCAAAGACTTTTTTCTATTTAAAACCTTTGGCTATTTTGTTTCACAAGACTTTCTTGTTACACTGAAAAATGCTCCAAGTTTAGATTACTTAATACCCAATACAAACTAGACTAATATTTAAACAGGAGTCTACAGCCATCTTAACAATGATCAAATGCTTATGTTTAGCAGGTATTATGTTAAACATGTTCATCATCTAAGCATAGAATGTTAGCATGCTCACTTTTGCTAATTAGCACTTCTAACAAAATACACTTGAGGCTGCTGGAAATGTTGTTAGTTTTGCAGATACAACCTGTGGAATGAGAGGGGCTATTTTAAAAATAATATTGCCAGTCGCTTTTACTTAAAAAAGAGTATTTTTAATGAATGAAGGATGTTTATGCCCTTCATCAGAGGTGAATGGCCCCTGGCTTAGACCTGAAGTGGTCGTCTTTGAAACTGTACTCTTGCTAAGTAACACTCAATATTAACAAGAGTCAACACTTTATTTCGCCTAACCTCTGTCTGTTTTTTTCAGTTTGGTATAAGAGTTTAAACTTGTGCTTTCGATGGTTATAAAAGCCCCAAGGCTACATATGTCCTTAATGATGAGCCCAAGATAAACAGCAGGGCGATGGCTACATAATGACACACCACACCCTCACGGTCACATACATGCTCAGTGACAACAATGGTACCACAGAGAAATCTCAACAAAAGAACCTGCCGGCTTCTCTTGACTGTTTGAACTCCAGCTGACTCTCCATGTTTCCAGGACATAGAGAGTCTGACAGCAGCTGCTCATGGCTGGTTAGCTCTGACTACCAGCTGTAAAGGGCCACTCCTGCTATACGGAGCATTGATCAGATGACTCTGGTCCTTGTGTTTGTGCCTCCCATGTCACACACTTCGTTGCCACAAAGCCACAAACCCTACAGTAGTTGTCCTGTAAAGTTATCTGCTGCATTTTTTAGAATTGCTGGGAGGTGGAAATGAGCAGAATTTGGGTTAAACTTAGGGAACAAAGTGGTGGACTTACCGACCTACTAGCCAACTTACAGACTGATACTGCCAGCACAGAGCTGCTCACTTGGTTCAAAATGTCAAAAGCTTGTTAGCTGCTTCTGCCCGCAGGTAAGTCAGATTTTATTACAGTTTCCACATTCTTACTGAGCTGCTGAGGAAAGTCATGCTTCAGTGAAATCAGTGGTGAAAAAACTGACGTCTCCATATGTGATTATCACATCAAGCTCAACATCAACCCAATGCTACGATGAAACCACACCAAACATCGACCATGCACATCCACATGAATTGCGTTCAAGAAAGATGAAAAGGATTAAAAGCAGTGAAATGTTGACAACATCAGCCCTGGAGGAGAAGGCTCCAGGTGGAGTTGTCGGAGCGTGGAGCTCCTTCCCAATGTACCTCCTCCAGGAGACATAACATGGCTGGGTGAGCTCCCCTGTGCTGAGCCCTCATTCTGTCTATGTCACATCCCATTTGTAATGCTCGAGATAGGTGACTCACACAACACTGAATTGCTATTGTTTTTGTTTTTTCTTGGATTTTTCTCAGATGTGCTTCAGCTGCGTCTCCGTGTTAAAGTCTACCGTTTATAGTTGAACAGGGAGAGACCGTGTGTGTGTGCGTGAGAGAGAGAGTGTGAGAAAGAGTGGGTTTAAATTCGTGCAGTTCATGTCATAGGGATTAATGTTCAGTAAGTGCTATCCCTGCCATCTACTGTAATATTGCCTGTTTTTATTCAGTATCACACTTTCCATTAGGATTCCATAAAGCATTATTACTGTGTATGTCAGTCTCCATCTCTGCTGCTATTACTCACTTTTGTTATTTCCATGTAAAGGTTCGCCTTCTTCTCATTCTCCCGTCACTTTCCCCTTCAGCCCACCCTCACACTTGTACTCCCCCCCACGATCCTAACATTTTAAAACCCTCTAATTAAAACAGAAAGTCATTCCAAGCAGATGGCATGAGCTGGCCTAGGTAATTATTGCCAAGTGAACCATGGCCCCTGTAGACCTTCACTGAAATGAGAAGCAAGTTCAGTTGGATTGGGGTTAGAAGCTCAGACTCCCAGAGAGAAAGTGCACAGCGTGGGCACATCTGACCTGCAGAGGCCACACACTGGATCATCAGGAGATTTTCAAGGTCTTTGTCGTAAAATCATATAAAGTCTTTAGCTTAAGGGCGTACTGCTTCGCCATAGGTTCTAAATTCTGCCTTCACCTCTCTTTTTGTTCTTCTCATAGGAGTCAAATCAGCCATTTAATTAAATAAGATTTTTGCAGATTTGTAGGATGTTTTCCATCTAATTCCTTTAAACTTGGGATTATCGCTTAGTTTCTCTTGATTAGTGTTTCTCACTCTCTTCTACTGCCACATCTGCCTACATGAATGATAAATAGGTTTTAAAAGTATTCATATAGTATGTGAATGTGTGTGTATTTGTGTGAGCTGCAGGAAATACCAGAGTTCGTTTTTTTTAACATGTGAGAACACCACTAATGAGTTTATACACTTGAGGGAGGTGTTGGTTAAAAGGATGTCACAATCCCTGTTTGCCCCATAATCATCCGTCTTCACCTTTAACAAAGGCCCATATTCCTTCTCTCTAATGGGGACACAAGTGGCACTTAAGCTGCACTCCGGTTAAAACCTACGCGCCTTATGTGATTCAAGAATAATAACAAGCAAAAACGTGTTTATTTTCCTCTGATGGAAAACTTAGAGGTTTGGGGTTTAGAGAGGGGAGAGACGTGAGGGAACAAAGGGGAGAGAGGGAATGTTTGTCGCAGTAGTTTAATGGGGTCAGTTCATTCAGTCTGGCAGAAAATCTGAGAAAGAATGTTAATTGACATTTTTGAAGAAAAATGAAACAAGGGTCGCTGGTTGTAGTTGCAGGCTGACAACACATTTACTTCCGAAGCACATGTCCTGCTAGAATGACACTATTAGCCGTTTAATAATTTTCTTTTGATAGCGTCAACAAGTCAGAATGAGTGGTTATCGCTTTGACTTTGCCACTCTGACACAGGAGATAATTGAGAATGGGGCTATTAAACAAGATTTAGAAATAGAGACAAGCAGTTTTTAATCAAAGTGCTTCTCCGTGGCAGGCTGTCCTGTAATGTAGCTGGACTGCAGTAAGGAGACGTACAATCACACCATAAATGATGCTCGAGTGACCCGTACTGTAAATGTGCTAATTGGATTCCAGTGTCTTTCACTCAGAAGTGAAATATGGCCAGAGAAAATGTTAAAGATGGATGGCACAGACATGGAGTCTGAATAGACACTTTCCCCCTTCACCCTTTTAAAACCCACCTTTGTCCTGACCACATTTACGGGTTCAGTTTAGTGTATTTACTAAAATCTCTCTTAGCAGCACAGTCCTTACAATCCAGTTGTCACAACTGATGTAAAACAAACTCTGTATTGATTAAAATACTAATACACTCATCTACAGTAATTAGACAGTATTTAGGGTAAGACTGTGCTTGTTGAATAATTTAAAAAATGTTCATACAGCAATTGATATAAACAGAGACACCTATTGTTGTAACAGTCTGTTGTACAAGCTGAACAGAAGAATGATCTGAAGTTTAAGTGTAAAGTCATTGCAAACATCCATGTTGTCACAGAAAGTGATGAGTGCCTTCAAACTGAAGATGTAAATGAAGAGAGTTGCAACAGCTCTTTCATTACAGCGGAAAAGGTCATGTAAAGTAGCTGTTATGATGTTTGTCATGACTGATGGTCTAAATATGGGAATAAAAGCGTACATGTTCAGATAGTCTCTACTGGCAGACATTCAGTGAGTTGCACTTTGTTCTTTGCATGAAAATAGAAATAGTTAAGAGTGATATTTTGAGAGCTAGTTAACAAACACAAAGCCTTTTGAAAGAATACTAACAATACAAAACAATGTTGTGCGTGTATGTCATCCTTATTAAAAGTAAAGGTGTGTAGTCTTACACAGGAATTAATCCCATGGCTTCAAGAAATATTTCCTTCCTTGCCTTTCTTTTATTATTCTCTACATTTTATAAACTTTTACACCATGGCAGCAGTGAACAAGGAATGGCTTACACATGCTTAGTGTGAATTCAAAATTCTGTCCTTATATTCTAACTGACTTGTATGGTGTTACCAAATTTGACTAACTTAAAGTATAACTCTTTTGCAAAGTTCAGTTCGGTACTACATTTAAGCGCTCACTTCGACTGTTTTGTCTGTTGAAACTCAGGTCAGGAAGCAGCAGAAGAAATTGAGATCAGAGTTAGTCTGAACTAACTCTGAGGCTCAAAGAAAGCCTTGTTAAAAATCTCTGCCTGCTCTCTTTCCTTTTGGCCCCTCAGCTAAGCTTAAGCTCCCTGCACATCACTTAACGCTCTATCTAATTTGAAGCATCAGAGCTGTGATGGGGCCAGCTTAGCAACAGTTGCAGCTGTGTAGCAACTCCGGAGAGCTCAGCTGAGGGCCTTTTAGCCAGTGATTTATTGGACTGTACTGCAGGTCCTCCTGGAGTAATAGGCTGAGGAAATTAAATGGCTCTGACCTCTGTCTTCTCTCTCCAGCAGAACTTGCAGCTTTGTTGCCACAGGTGCAGAATGTGATCAATGTGTAGCCTACATGTTCACATGTTTTTCTTTGAACACAGCGGGTTGGTAAAAATTGGGTAGCAGCCGTGATGAGCTCTGGGCTGTTACATAAAACTTTTGATCGCTCTGTGTTTTCTTCTGTCTGCTTAAACATGCCTTACCTGACATGTTTTTGATTTCCAATTCTCAGCACGTTTGACATGTTTATCAGCCCGTGGCCTTGCTGGTGTGCAGCTTTCCGCGGTAAACAAGTTTGGGAGGTAAAAGGTTTAACCTCCTCAAGCTCGCAGTGTTCAGTAATCAGCATCTGTTTCACTACTCTGAGATGGAAAACCTGAAGGAGAGATTAGACTTTTGGAGACCAGCAGATGGGGGGGGGGGGGGGGCAGCACAATGAATAAGTGTCAAGAAAAGAGAGAGTGGAGATAATTAGTGAAGGATATCAGGAGACGGAGCACCGGAGAGGGCTGCAAAGGAATGATGTAAGAGATGA
The DNA here is from genome assembly GCA_029814765.1 of Acanthurus leucopareius. Classification (NCBI taxonomy): domain Eukaryota; kingdom Metazoa; phylum Chordata; class Actinopteri; order Acanthuriformes; family Acanthuridae; genus Acanthurus; species Acanthurus leucopareius. The sequence continues at coordinate 6,812,554 of JAQMCX010000008.1, read as the reverse complement.
TGAGTCTGATCTCCTCTGATGAGAGGGATGATTGCTGAGATTTAGATAATGTGACCAGTTTAATGACAGAGATTAAGCTCCTCTGCAGGCCAGCCATTGTATTACCCTGTTGTGCTGTCCCTAACACTTCCTTTTCTCTTTTCGTCTGTGTTTCTGTGTCTGTGAGCAGCCAGGAAAACATGTGCCCCTGCAGAGTTCGCCTGCTTAAATGGTCAGTGTGTCCCAGGACGTTGGCGTTGTGATGGGGAACCAGAGTGTCCTGATGGCTCTGATGAGGCAGAAGAGACCTGCAGTAAGTAAAAGCATTCAGCAGCTCTTATCACAAGAACCTTTGACAAATAATTCCAAATTGTTTCAACTCAAGAGTCTTGAGTTAAGCCTTTGGTATGACCTCTTTGTTGAGGTGAGGGGAGCTGTTTGAAAAATGTATTGCTCTTTTTAAAGTATTCACAACAAGAACGTCTGTCAGGGCAAAAAACACAAAGTGTTAGATAATTTGCCAGCCTGTAAACAAGCCAAATACTTCAGCTTCATTATCTAAACCAATGGTCCCCAACATGAGAGGCATGATCCCCTCAGGAGGGTTGTTGTGAGAAGACCACCGGGATAAGAAATAGAAAATAGGAAACACTTGATTCTGCTGCATAACATTCTGTTTATTTTATCAAACTATTTATCTAAGATTTCATCATGTGAAGCACTGCATCTTTGAATTCCTTCATGTTAAAAAGGGAAACATACAGCCTTAGGTGAGGCAATATGAGAAGACTTAAGATGTCACAAGCAAAGAAGTCCTAACTCTTTGTTGTTTTTTTATGTTTAAACCAAAAATGAGTGGACACTCAAAGTCAGCCACTATTGTTCTTTGGGAAAATTCTGCAAATATGGTAAGTAAGAGGGGTGATTGATAAGTCCGTGGCTTTAGACTTAAGGAGATGAGTAACACAACACTTGCTGCATGCATGTACAGCTCAACTCTTTGAGCAATTCTGCAGAATGTTTGTAGTTAAAAGGTCAGCATTGTCTGAGAATAAAAGAACAACTCTGGCCTTTGTGCAGCCATCCAGGAATGTAGATTCAAACCTTCCACATCTACTCTGTTCATCTTGGAAACCTCAGACAAATTTATCTTTCTCAAGATAAATAATAAGCACAGTGGTTGCTGTTTTGACAGTGATGAAAACACCCCTACTTTCTACCAAAGTGAGGAGATCCAAAGCCAAGACGCTAACAAAAGAGAGATCTGTACGCTCCATGACCACTGGTCCAATTTGTCGTAATGAGGACTATGTTGAAAAATAGATATGCTAAACTTTCAAATATTGACTCCTCTACTTTAGGCCATGAATGTATCAATTACCTTGCATACAGTAGCTCAAAGCTGTTCACTTAAGGTATAGATTACGTGAGCTGTTTGCAACAGGCAGTTTGGCTAATAATCACAAAATTTACATTCACTTTTTTAGTTTCAGAGAGGCTAAGCCTAAACTTACTTGATGGTGTCATTAACAAAAATCATAAAAAAAAAAAAACAAAAAAGTTTGTCCTTTTAAGTTTTTTTTGATTGTTGTCTGTTATTTTTGTGTGTTGTTTGTCTCCCAGCTGGAGTATTAAAGAGGCACAGTGAGATTTACTGATACAATCAATCATATTTTTTCACTGAGAAGGAAAAGAAACTGTGTCTGGTTAAACATGTTGACATTCTGTGCATTGCAACCAGATACTTTGTCCTGTCTTCATCTCAGTCGTTTAAGACAAGATTTAATTCGACTCTCCTAGAACCTGCATTCAGGTCGCTAATTTCCCTTGTTGTCTCGGCTCTGGCGGCCGTTCAGCCGCCTCGCTCGCCTCCACTCGCCCACGCACTTCAATAGTCAATGCTGTCTGATGGGGAGTGCATAGAAAGGCCTCGATTACCTCTCTGCCAAGCTGTTAGAGTCGAGGATCTCTGGCTGGCTTACTTTTTGCCTGTGCCAGTCAGTGCACCCACACACAGGCCCCGATGGGGGGGTTAGGTCAGTTGATGTCTCCACAGCCAAGCAGGGGCTCTAAACTGGGAGGCTCGAAGCAGTAACTAATTGTTTCCTTTCTTTCTTAAATGCTAATTCTTATTTCCCATGGCTCTTTGCTTTTCCTCTTGGGGTTGCAGTTATCAGAGGGAGCTGAAAGCAGTGCTTGGATAAATAATGATGTCTCAGGGAAAAGCAGATAGTAACCCCTTACTGGATTACAGTGCAGGAAATGTGTCACACTGAACAAATGTCTTGAGTCCTTATCAGGGTTATATCATCTTCATTGTAGTACATTTTCAGTATAATCTGATGTCATACACCACACCTGTATTCATTTTGAGTGCAGCAAGATGTGCAAAAATGAGGTGCCACAAGTTAACAGAGGCAGCGCTTTTGGACATTAACTGAGCAGCTGAGAAGAAGATTTATCCTTCAGCCAAGTGTTGCAGCAATAAATATTTTGATTTTAACTCTCAGAGATCATCCATCAACATAAGTTATATCTCATGTTTAAAATGCTGAGGAGCATCTGTGCCACCAGCAAATAAAACCAAAAGGCTTGCTGAGAAAAGAGTGTTCTGAATGCTAGCATGGTCATCTCGACACAACCAGCGAGTTTCTTTCAGCTCAGGGGAGTCTTTGCCTCTTCTGTGCAAGAATGGTCAATCAGGCATTGTTTTAAAACGCAATTCATATTTGAAATACACACTTAATTTCTTGCCCCCTTAAACTAAATTTGCCAACACTTGAGGTATTATTAATATATTATATTTTTTTTTTTAAAAAAGAAATATTTATATTGTTTTTATAATACACCTACAATAATATTGTGTAACTAACACAGCACCTCTTCAATCCTATTATTGCTATCTGTTTCTCTCTTTGTCTTAGCAGGTGACAGTAATGTGCCCTTATAAAAATATCAGTCTCTTACTTAAAGTAAGGAGATCTTATACAAAAAACAAGAACAAAAAAAACATGTATTAAGAAGTTAGGATTACTTGTTGTTTTTAATCTGTACTCTCCTCATTGATATGACTTTTTTTCCTGATTTATTGCACAAACGTTCAAATCAAATGTGCAAACAAATGTTAAGTAGCCTTTGTTTTCTGACTTTTGTGTCACAAGTTATCGAGAAGATAAATGGGATTTTGGAATGGAAATATGCAGCTACCAGTATCACAGTTGCGAGATGGTTAAGCTTGCCCAAAAACCAGGATACATTTAACCAAATAAACCATAAACCAGATGAAATAACTTACAGCAGTTGGACTTTTCAAGAAAGGCTCTGATGGAGTGTTAATAAAGGATAGCAGAGGTTGGTGAATGATGATATTGTGTAGCCAGTTATAGACAGATATTTTGCTTCAACCCCTGATTATCAGACTTTAATCTTTTTTTAAGTTATTGTGTGAGGAGATTGGATTGCGTCAGGCAGAGCAGGAAATGAATCAAGAAAAAGCCAAGTGAATCTTTCAGAGGATATTCATTCCAGTTTTGTTGCATTTTATTGGCTGCGGATGTGTGTGTCGGTTTGATGAATAATGTAGCAGCCGAGCAGAGCTTCTAATGTCACCCCCAGAAAGTTGAGTGCAAGGAGGAAGACATAAAGAGACCTCTGAAGGATAACAAGTTTATATTGGAAATCCAATTAAAGGCAAATGAAGGCAGGATTCATCTCTTGGCTGCAGAATAAAGAGATAGAGATCTGGGCTGAGAAGAAAGCCATTTATATGGAAATCCCGTATGTATTCACATGATGTTGTAACCTGAACACCAACACTAAATATTTTTGTTATGGCTTTTATTTCAGTCTACAAAATTAAGGGGAAAAAAACAGCTTAGATTTTTTGAGTTTGTTAGAAAATTTGTGTTTTTTAAGTATCTTTGTATTCACCAAGCAGTGTGGAAACATTTGATCCTTAATCTTCTTTCCTGGTAAAACTATAATCCAGGTAGTCCACCGTGTTACCACCACGTACCCCCCCTCATTATGTACTGAAATCGAGGCTGTATCCTGAAGTGAGGAAGTGCTAATGAGATCCACTTCATCACAGCTGTCTTTCAATTTTGAGTGGATGCAACAATGCCATAATCACACTGAAAGAAATAGGAGGAAAAAAGACTCAAGGATGGACATGCATGCAGCATCCTAAACAGCTAACAACCTTTCCCATATTGTCTATTTCATTTACCTCGTTTCACTAGTAAACTACCCGCCTGTGCCTGCCACTTGGTGAGATTACAACGCTATAATGAGAACTGCACATCTGTCAGGGGAAAGCTCTCAATGTGCTGTATTTTTCTGGTTACATTAAGAATGCTAAAAGCAACCTCTGACATGGTGAGTTAACATATCCAGTCTGAAATGCCAGCCGAATCAGCATTTTGCTTCACACCCCATCCCATGCAACACTTCACTCTAAATTCAAAAGCTACCAAGCTTCACATCTATCAATTAAACTTTGCTAAAGCTGGGCTTGTTTCTCTGCTGTAACAGTATAGGAAAGGGGCGGAATTTCACACAGACTGCGTTCGATCTCTGACGTGATTGAGATATGAAATTTTCCATTATGTAAATAGCATAGACCGTTAAGTGTGCGACTGTTCTACGAGGACTAATTACATGTAGCTCAGCATACACCTTAATGCATCATGCTCCAGTTATGCCAGAGCTTGATAAGCCAGGCTGTACTCTCACATGTGATCTCGTTTATCATTCAATTTGCCCCCTAACTCTCCCGTACTTTGTTTCTATTTCGGTTTCACATGTGCACAAACATACGATACACACTCTCGTCCTTGCACACTCTCTGGGCTAACACATTTTGGACCCGCTGCTGCAGACATCTGTGCCACAATCATTCTGGCTCACTGAGTGGATTCCCAATTACACGCTGGAGTAGCGTTACACAGTCGTATTAAGAATTCAGATTCGGGCCACACTGAGGGAGTTACTCTCAAAGCGCTGAAAAATGGATGACTATTTGGAGAAACACATGAAGTGGCAGAGCTCATAGTTTTTGTATTAGATTAATGTGCAATCAAGGAGGAAGTGGGCCACTGCAGCCAGCTGTGCAGCAGGCAGTCTGCTCCCTGACCAGAGCAGTGACGCTGTCAGTCACTTTTTTGAGACTTTAAAGGATGTAAACAATGTGATGCTTTCTGACAAAATTGCTGAGTTCAGCTCAGCTCTGCATGTCACTTTGTCCTCTCTGCTTTTAAAATTAATTTTTAGGAGTTGACAGGCATAAAGTCAACTTCACAGCATTTCTGCTTTCTTTGAGAAGTCTTTGATTATGTGAGGACACAACCCCGAAGTGGTGCATTGAGATTTGTATTTGAGAAATATGGACTATTGAAGCAGATGGAACTTTCCATTTTTAAGTCCACTGTATTGTGTTTTCAATTGAGTCTTTCAAGTGTTATGTAATTTTTGGTGGATTTTGGATTCCTCTCTGAAAAGGTTTTTTGATGAAAACTCCCCTCTATAAACCTCTTTGTAGATACTGAGCTTCAAAGCCCGTTAAGCTTTTTCAGCGGGGAGTAAATCAAAAATATGAACTTTATAATGCACAGTATTTTTTCTTTGTAAAGATGTTTGGATTGCACAGACTGGATGCTACAGCTCTGTCTGTTTAATCCTTCTGATTCTCTTTCATGTGGAGATATGGATTTTCTCAGCAGGTGATATGAGGGATCTCTTTGTGGGTCCATTTACTGTTGGCTGTTTATGCAGAAACAAATAACAATATACAGACACGTACACACTAAACACACTTGTATAAAAGTACACTTGCAATGAGGCTCTAATGCAAAGTCTGTCCTGTCTAAGTCTTTTCTGTTGGCTCTTCTGTTTCCGCTTTGATACTTTCTTCCAGAGTAAATTGTTAATGTGTAAATATAAAAATAGATTTCAGGGTCTAAAAAAAAATTTCTTTGCGCCGAAGCTCAGAACCAGAACTGATCAAAGTCTCATTAATTATAGAGTCCGTCAGTGGTGTGAGACTAATGCTGTAATTCATATTTTAGTTTCTATTTGCTTGATTAATTATTTTTTCTTGAAGACTGTCTTAAAAATAAAAATGTGCATCGCAATTCCCTGAAGCCCACACTGACATCTTTACATTCTTCTTTTATTAGCTTAGATTATAATAATAAAAAAAGACAAAGCATTCAATCATAAAATTTGACAATGAAATATTTGACATTTTTTAAAAATGACAAACAGTTCATATGATTTCAAAATAGCAGCAGGTATGTGCTGTTATACAACATTTTGATTAATCAATTTATACTGATCTGGAAGACAGTAATGTTTGAGCAGGGACTCGGAATAATGAAATCATAAATATTAACTATTAATTAAAAAGAAGGGTGGCAGTCTAGCTCAGTCCTGAAGGCTAACAGCAGGAAAATGGCTGGTTTAAATCCTTTAACTCGGCCATCCTGAACTCAGTTTAACACCTGATAATAAGCAGAGGTGCATGCCAAAGTACATCACTCGCGAATGCAATTTGCTGGAAATAACGTTTTTTCATCTTGTAGTTTGCAAGCAGCAAGTGTTCTCCGCTGCACCAGATCTATAATTCAGAGAGGAGGACATGTCCACGCTTACCCGGTTTAATGAAGCAGTGAATCTGACTATGACCGCTCGAGGCGGAGAGGCCGAGTTATCATCGACGCATGCTTGGAACATGCTTACAGGACGCAGAGCCAAGTAGATCCTTCACGGCTACACAGGCATCAAAACCTTTTAACTCAGAATGTTGGAACATAGTTTTAAAACTACTCAGTGATAAATTTAGGTGTTTAATAGCAACAGGTCACCAACCTGAACCGGCTATATCGGGGCGACAGGCGGTCACAATATACTGAGTGCACAACTGCGCACATATGGGCTGTCATCAAAATGCTGTAGGATGAGTCACCATTGTACAATGTGTACCTGTTACATTTGTTATGAAGCCAGTGTTCCTCACATCAGATCAGTGTAACACATCTATGAGCTCTGTAGGGTTTTATTAGGCCCCTCTGTATCACAGTGTTATATCGTGTGCCCTGGTGACGGCTGACAAATTGGTGCGTTTCTACACCTTTTTATCAAGAGTTAAGTTTAGGGTAAAAGGCTCTTAGCAACAACAAGGTCAACTGTGATGATTAAATTAAAAAAAAAAAACGACTCACATTATTGCAGTCTTCAGATGAACCCTGCTTTGGGTCTGTGAAAGGTGATGAAGTCTAAGCAGATCTCCTGCCAAAACACCACAGTGGAAATGAGCCCTCATTTTTCACACGGACGGTAAACAACGCCGAGGCAGTCGGTTTGTCTCTGAGTAATTGACTTTTATTATGTCGCCTCCTTCTCAAGCAAAAATCCATTACCTATGTCTTTATAAAATCGGAGGTTTTATCAATCAGTAGCTGTCATGAGGAGCGGTGAGGTACCAGCACATTGTCGTAGTAAGTGAAGTTGGTTTCTTTGTTAGATTTGGGAGGAACAGAGCTCACGCTTCATTAAAACATCCTGAGTTTAAAGGACAGGACAGCTCGCTCTCTGTTTGTGGATTCAGATTCTGCTCAAGTCTGTGCTCAGCCTGTCTTTCTTCAGCCCTCATGTCATTCCTCTTGGTATTGATGCCTTTGATTTTGCTGTAGGATAAGAATCTGAAAGGTCATGCAGCAGTTTGTCTCTTCATTTCCCCCTTCATACAGTATCTCGCTCTCGGCACATCTCCTTTCTCGTGCCTTCTTTTCTCTTGAACTGCCCTCTGTACTCCGCTTTGCTCTGTACTGCTCCATCTTTCACCCTATATTTCATTTTTCTCTGTCTGTTTCTTCCTCTCTGTCATGTCCTCGTTGGACCTACGTTGGTTCATATTCATTCAGACAGCATGTAATTTCCTCTCCACCTCCTCGTCTCTTTCATCTCAGACTTCTCTAAGAAATGTTTTCTGTGTTTGACCAGCTAGTCTGTAGTTCCCTTTCCAGACATTACTCGGTTATAATCATTCTTTCTGGCTAATCTTCCCTTCTGTCTTTAGTGTCTCCAGTCATTATTGAGTTTGTTGACTCTGACACACTCAATCGTCGTGTCTGAAATGAGGTAAAAAAACAATGATCTGTCAAACTGTCAAATATCTTTTTTTTAGTTGTACACTTGAAAAACGTTCTTACACTTGAAACAAAAACAGAAGAAATGAAACATCCCTTCTGTGGTTAGTTCATGCATAATCCATAAGGAAATGAGAGCCTTGTCTAAGCTGGCAGGTGAAAGAGGTTAACTGCATGATCAGTCACACCAGAAGGACAATGTGCAACACAGTTGAAAAGAGCACTAAGCTGTTGTTTACCGACCTAATGCTGCAATTTGTTCAGAACTACAATCTGAGAACTGAAGAATGATTGTTGGCAGATGTCACTACTCAGCAAGCAGAGTCATACAATGTTCTCTGAGCCTCCGGTGCAGAAACAGCCCCTGAGCACTGCAGTGTCCAGCATTTTGTGTGTGTGTGAGTGTGTGTGTGTGAGAGGGGTCAGGGCCTGGCTGCATCAGCCATTCTCACTGCCTACTCTCTTGAGGCACCATCTGCCTCTCCAGCCTCCTCTCCACTGTCACCCCTCCATTCTGCAGGGGCAGTCACTCACACACACACACACAGAAGTGAAGGACTTAAAAAACACACTATCGTATTCAAAAGACATCAAATGATGGTTGCCTGTGTATGGTCTGTTTGCAAGTTCAATATATCAGCCAGCATTAGCTTATTGCACGCAGATCTATCTTCATGGATGTATATGTCTGCAGTTAGTAACAGGAAAAGCAGCCCAGACGTGCACACCACTCCTCTTCTACATTTACCACACTGACCCCCTGTTGCCGCTCTCATCCAGTTTACAGGGCAGAAGAAGAAACTGCTCTTTTATTCCTCAAAGCTGTGTTCAAACCCGTTCCCCGAACTTTGCACTCTTCTGCTTCTGCACGATTGGCCACCCTGTCGCTCTGAGGACCCCTTCCTGTTCCTGTTTCACAGTGGTTGAATGGACTCTCAACTGAAGCCACATATTTTGCTGCAAGTGCAGGCCTTTTAAAAACACACCTCTATAGAAACCACCTCCAACTGCTTCATGTCTTTCAAGCACAACCAAAAAAAGGAACACAGAACTCCAATCGTTCTTAGCTATTTATTCGAGAGGACTGTCCTTGCAATTTCGGTAACAGCCAGCTCTTGAAAATCACTCCTCATAAATGTGTCAAATAAATGTTATATACAGCATTCTAGTGGCCTAGCAGATATGATGCAAGCCATATCTCAGTCTAATTCCAGTTGAAGAGTTAAGCTCTGTAACTAGCTACTTTATTTTTCCTTCCCATAGTTTGTCTGTCAGTGAGCACTGACAGGTCTATTTTTCAACTGTAAGGTTCCCCCTTCAGTCTTTAATAACCAAATCTGAGGGACTCTTTAAAAAAATTGTTTATAGTTTGTTAAAAAATATGACCTGCCTAGGTACAAACAATGATGTTTTTCATGCATTTTGGTTGGAAAGCAGTCCATTTAAAAAATATATTTAAAAGCAAAAAATAATATCTGCTAAATCATGGCAGCAATTACACTTATTTCACCCCAGGCACAAGAGAATAATTATTCTGACTTGAAAAAGGTTTATTTGCTGTATAACCATAAAAAATTCATGCACCTCATGATTTTTGTATAATATTTTTTAGTGATACGGTAGAATATAATTTATTTCTGTAATAAGCTCAAACATAAGTCAAAATAAAAACCCAGTTAGACACTGGAAAAAACTAAAGCTTTCTCTCATTGTTGTGGTAGATATACAATAGCTCATTAAAAAATTAAAATCTACTGCATATTGAATTTACATTAGAGAAGAAAGAATTCAATTTGAGCGTAAGTGCAATGCTCTTACAAATGTATTTCCATACAAACAGATGTGCTTTATTTAGAAAGATGGCCTGGCAGACTGTGTCCCTGTCAGGTCCAATTACTCTCAACAGTTTTAATCTAACATTACAAGTGACGGCGTCATTGATTATGTTATATCAATGAATTATAAATTGTATACATTTGGAGTGTGTTCTCAGTGCTCACACAACAAGAGATCCTCTTATTGAATTTTTTGTCAGCTGTAACAATGCTGTGTGAGTGAGCTTACATATAAAAGAAAGCAGAGCCACTGAAACATCTCAGATCCAACCTTGTTACGTAGCTGTGGAGGATGATGGATGATTAAGTACTTCTTCTATTGTTAGGTAAAACAGATGAAAAAATTTGCTAAAATGGATAAATAATTGAAACGTCCACCAATCTTCCAGATTGGAAGATTGATGGACGTAAGTGGTACATACACAAAACTTGACCAAACTTACCTAAACATAAACAGTTTCATTGTATGAAATTAATTTTACAAAAGTGTCCATTTTTATATAAAGGATAGCATCAATGTACTTTAAAACTGAAATGACACATTTGTAACATGACAGGTGGTGTTTGATGGGGTACTTGAGTTCATTTGACAGAGCTGTGGGAGTACGTGTGACTAAAACAGATTTGGAACCATTATTCTGAAATACAATATCAAAATAAAATCATGAAAAAATTAAACGATTTGCCTCACAGACTGACCCTTCGATATCATCCTGGGAGGCTTTAGGCCGCACTGTAAGCAAAGATGCATAATTAACAACATGCTTCATATTAAACGCAGTGTAATCTGGATCAAACCCACCCTGTGCCAACTACAGCAGATTGGCAGGAAAAAGAGGAGGGGGGGTTGCGAGTTGTTCTTTTGCTTTACAGCCAACTGTGCGTTTGCTGTATTTCATGATCTTTGTGCACGTCTCTTTAGAAGCAGGCCAGACAGTAAAATCAATTGGCCCGAGTGGTGGAGTTTTGGAGGAGTTTTAACTGCATCGGGGGGGTGATAGAAACCAAGTCCAGCGGTGTCTTGTCGATGTTTTAGCTGCTGCCTTTATGGGGCCATATAACCACTGCAGTAATCTCCCTATCTCTTTTATCTCTGCCCACAGGCAAACAGACTTGCCCCCCAGAGAAATTTGACTGTGGGGGATCCACCAACAAGTGTGTCTCGTTGTCATGGAGATGTGACGGGGAGAAGGATTGCGAGAACGGGGCGGACGAGGAAGACTGCGCCTCCGGTAAGTTTGTCAGTTCTTTACCATAATGACATGATGGAAAAAACCTAATATATAAAATCCATTTGCCATTGTTTCTGCTGGTTTACATACATTCTTACCAGCTAAATTCATTTCAAAGGGGTGTTTTAATTCAAATGCCGGTGATTGCAAACGTGCAGAGGTGACTGAGATGTTGAAGCTCACTGTTAGATGTATGAAAATAATACTCAGTTTCTCCCTTTTCTTGTATTTTTCGCGGCTTTCATCTTTCTGATCACACTTATCATCATGGGGCTTGAGACATTAAAGCACAGCAGGGAGTGCTCTATGTAATTAGAGGGATTTGAAGTGAGGTTTGAGTTTTAAGCCAACTGCTCTCGACAACAAAGTCCCCTTTGATATGGTGGGACTTTCGGTGTGGAATCAGCAGCTTTCTGTTGATATTGAAGCTTTCTGTCATCACATTTTGGACCTGGAATCTTCAGTCTTTTCACTGCAGGGCCCTCAGAACCGTCAAAAATGACATCACCTCCCATCCAGCCAATCAGACACCTCAACCGTGTGCTGCCCCCACCCCTCACCCCCTGCAGGGACTATCCTTGCCCTACTTCTGAGGCGCCGTGAAGAATCGGCTTCTTCTTTTTCTCTCCCTCTCTCTCTCTCTCTCTCTCCCTTGCCTCCTCACGTCAGGAAAAATTGATTGAGGTAGCAGAGCTGAAGGGGGTGTGGTATTTAGACTTTGAAGATTGTGCAAAATGACATGTGGCGGCAAATGCACAGAGGGAGCGAAAAAAACATCTGCTTATTATCTTATATATAAACGCTGTTGTTCGTTTGAATAGGCATCTGCCTCCTGTTTAGTTGTTTGTGTGTGTGTGGGTGGTTGTTCAGATTGTGACTGGCTGGTGTCTAAGCATTTCATGTTTACTTGTTCCGAATACACTTAATTTTGAGTTTCTATTTAGAGAGGGAGCCAAATTAATTTGGCATAAAATGACAACATAAATCAGAGAAAATGCTTTTTGCAATAGATATTTCCTCCTCCTCCTTGAGCAATAGCTGATGCAAGGGCTTTTAATTTGTTGTACAATAAAGATATTTTTGTCTAATCAGCCTGCAAGTGGCCTGTCAATGACTCCCCATCTGAAAATGGCCCCACACACTCGCGCCAAGTGGTAGTGATTCCACTGACTTAAGATCTAATGCCTTCCTGGCTTAGATGGCTTTTCACTGCGCTCTCCATTGAGACCAAGTGCAGCCTGTGCTAATCCTTTTTTCATTCTAATGCCTGTATTGATGCGGCAGTCGTAAGCTTCTCAGTGGTGACACGAGGGCAGGCGGCAGGCTGCCACCCACCAAGGCAAAGACCAGGATCCATCCTGAGGTAAACCCCACCCAGTGTGACCAGAAGGGAGATGTTGACCGTGACATTTGTGATGACATCACAAATAATACCTCTGAAGTTTTGCTCAGGCCAGTTTATCTGAAGACTGATTAGGCTTAATGTAAGCCTGAAGATGATATTTAAATCAAGAGTGAGAGACTTTCCGTGTTACCTCACTGCCGATCAGTCTGAAGGTATCAGTTTAACCCAGTGACCAAAGAAATGATCATAGTGACGGTGATGCATTACATTTATGTCCAAAATCAATGATCATGCCATTGAAAGGAGTAGTCAACTGCATTGAGTAGTCTCAATGCAAAAAGTGAGGATAACTTTTTTGCCCAGTTTTTCACCTTGTCTCATTTTAGAATTTGACAAACTTTCTTAATCTTTAACAATAACATGGAGTTTCCTTTATTTTGAGTGTTTTACTGCCTAAACCTAACCAGAACTCACTACACTGACAATGCATCGCTGTTATGATTAAACAACTAAATGAAAAACACTTGCATTCAAATTATTGCCCCAGCACATAGTCTCACAGCAAGTGATTGTGTGTTTGAATGGTAAGTGTGTAATTTGTGCCACTAGAGGTCTTAAATCAAATCGCAAAATTAATATATGTAGCTAGATAATGTCACGAAGTAGTATGGGATTGTGGGATTTGTTTATTTCATTGTGAAACAGGCACCATTGCTGATGGAAATCTACTTGACTTACTAAGGCAGAAATGTTTGCAGACCAAGCAGGGCGAAGAGGGCAAACTTTCTGCTTGGTGGACAGTCCTCTCCCTCTGGGACTAAAGCCACCATATTTACAAAATCAGTGTGAGGCCACAGATCTATGTTGTCAGCTGGTTCAGCTCAAGTTCTGGTTTGGAGGAGTGCAGTATCTTATCATACACTGATGAATAAAACTTCTTTCATACAATATCCTGGAAACTTCTTGACAACACACAACCTATGTAGTTCTGTATTTCTGACATTATCTGTGACACATTAAAAGCACTGAAATTCCCTGTAGAACAGATTTTCCGTACCCAAGCTGTATGACTTTGGAGAAATACCTTCACACTGACAAGTTTAATCTTTATTTAAACAAACAACCTCTTGCTGGGTTAATGTTTTGTTGACTTGTCAAATGATCATTCTCAGTGTTAAGTGTGCCGTGTGATTAAAAGTGTTTAAGTGTTGAATGCAAACTTGAAGTAAGTTTTAGTTTACAACATTAGAGCTGTGCACAGATGATAATTAACCTGTGTGTCAAAAACACTGTATGTTGTTTTACTCCTAAGTGCAGCAAACTGAAGGCTTTAGATCTCTCACATTTACAGTCATGCAGTGAGGCGGAGGAGAAGTGCTGGAAATTACCGATTAGTCTGTGTGTTATAGTGCTTCTGTTCGTTGCAGGCAGACGGTTTGCACAGGGGCAGTCTGGAGAATTGACTTCAAAGCAGCATTAACTCATCTGTATATTTAAGTTTAGAGGGAGAAGATGAATAAATGAAGATGTACAAAATGATGCAGCAGCAGTTGTACAAAACGACAGTAAAGCTATTGTATGTATCCAATTACATTTCTGCTCCTGCCTGCCAGCAAAGGCTCAGCTGCAGACCTCAGTGAGCGAGGCCACAAATGGAGTTCCAAATCAGCTTTGGGTGCAGTTAATTTAAAATGTTGGAAGCATAAATTTACATGCTCATTCAGTGGTCTGCAAGTGGTGAAAGGCCCCTTTCAGGAGGTCGAGGGTACTTTACCAAACCAAAAATCCCACGTACCCTCTGCACATGTTTAAAATTCAGCAGAGCTTTAAATGTTACACAATCTATTTTTCATGTGATCCCAGTAGACAGGCATGATGGATACTACTGCACCACACGACCTGAGGTATGTGATCTACTTTCAAAGGAGTTTAGACATTATTATTCACACACTCATCAACATCATGATTTTGAATTGTTTTTTGTTAAGGCTTATTACAAACGTACCAGGAGACATTATTTTATGAACATATAAATCATATAATGGACAGTTTTGATGACTTGGCTTCCTTTGGCCTCGTGAGGATCCACCAGGGAAAACAGATACTGAGTTTATCCCAGTGACTGTATCATCAGTTAATGCTCCTCATTTTTGCACCCTGTGATAAGGCTGTACTTAATAGTCGAAAGTTTTGAAGCTTAGTTCATAACACTGACATTTGATTTCTAAATAATATTTGAAAGCTTGTCATGGGGCCTTTCATAGTGTTCCAGGGATCGGTCCACTGATCCAATAGAAGGACAGGCTCCATCAGACAGCTGTTAAAATCTGGAGAGCTCTGGAGGAGAAAACCACAAAACAGTTTCTGAAAGGATAAACAACTGAAGTCAAACTAGATTCTGCTCTGATCTGGAGCCACCTAGTGGCAGGAGAGCTAAAAAGTTTATTTTATAAAACTCAGTGTTAAAAGTGAATTTATGTGGACTTTAACCAGTTGCAGCAGTAAGTCATGGAATGGAAAACTGTCACGTAGTTAGTCTCTGATTACTGCTTACTGGAGGGGAAATGTATTTGACCTGATTAATCTACAGAGAGGAGAGGGTAAAAGAAAATAGACTAAAAGTAAACAGTTGAAGGAACCAGAGTTTGGCAAGTGCTGAGTTCAGTCAGAGGCTGAACTGAGGAAAATCACACAATCACACACAATCACATCACGACACTTTCAGTTTTCTAACAGTTTAAGGCAAATCAAACCGTGGTCAAACCAACTTGAGAATTGCAAGGTGAGAACATACATTTTTCAAAATGTGACATTTGGCATTTAAATCTATTGGAAACCTCATAGAAACCTCAAATGAAAAAAAAAATACACTCAGGGCAGCCCTACTGTATGGCTCAATTTTTTTTCTCTCTGGTGGCCAGAAAAACTAGTGAGGTAATATTTGGTTACCAGAAATATTAGTTGTCTCTACAGGATGTTAAAAACAATGATGAACAGGGAGGAACTGAGGACAGAGATGAAGTCTTTTCAATCACAATATAATGTGTCGAAAAGGGCCGCGGTCAAATGTTGAATGTCAAAACTTTTTGTTATAATATACTCAATATTTAATGATGAACTGCAAAAATACATGGAATATAATAGAAGCACAGCACACCTTTCATCCTCAAACCCAGTGTAATTGATCTAGGATAAGTAAGTGGGTGGTTGTTTCCCTACACTTTGCATGATCAACAGAAGAAATGCATGTACTTAGCTTAGCTTTTGATCTCGTACTAAGTGCCACAAATCCACTAAGACACAGTTATTTAGTCGGACCTCTTGTGTCTTTGTATTCAAAGCACAAGCTTGTTTCAGGCCAGAGTTTGAATGACAGTGTTCACATCAGAGCTGGTTGAAACTGCAGTAAACCAATGAGTTGTGAGAGCACCGTTAGGGTGAGCGTGCTCCTTGATGCCTTTCACACGCTTTTCTATGATGCCTGAGCTTAATCCTGCTCACTGCGAGCAAAACATTGAAATTCACTTACTCTTTCACTTGTGTATTACAATAATGTTAGTAGAGAACTTGCACTCCCAAAACTGACAGAGCTTGAATATACCCAGTTAGCCCCAGCGCGCTCTGCTATTAGTAGAAATTTACTGAGTGCATAGCCTGCTGCATACTTGAAAAAGCAAATCTCGCAGAGGCATCTTGCTAATTAAGTCATCCACATGTTGAATTATGTATTAAGTAGAATCTAGCCCTCACCAGAGGAAGCTTTCCATGATCAACATTACATTAAGCAGCAGTTCTGCAGAGGCTCTGTGAGAAAGTTGAACTGTCCTCAACCCTCAGCAATGTGGAGATTCATGCGCACTTACTCAGCGGGCATCTTTCCTGAGCATGTGTGTCTGCTGGGATCAACTGAGAGGCACAAGAGCCGCCCTGGATTTGCATGTTTTCATATGTGTTTACATTTTTCCTGCATGTTTCCTTTATTCATATTTAAAGCTGCTTGAATAGTATGAGGCAAACAATTATTTCCTGCACTCTTCACAGCTGCCTCCTTGCTGCTGTAGTTAAACTAAATTACAAGATGCTTTACACGACCTGGCAGTCTCAGAGTTTACATCTAAACATCTCAGCACCTCCTCCGTGTCCTATTTGCCTATTAGCTTATCTTGCCAGTCATTATTAACGCTAGAGGATTTGAAAAGTTAAAAAACTCTCATCACTTTGACTCCCACTGTCCTCCAATAACTCCTCTTGACTGTTGCTGTCAATGAGTTAGCTGTTTTTCTCCATTACAGCTGTTTCCTCTGTAAATGTGTGCGTTCCATCAAAGGAAGGGTCAGCCACTGAGCTATTTCCCTGCTGAGCCACTGTGACCCTTTCGAACTGGCGGACAGTGTGAGTGTGTGTGTGTATCTGAGTTTGTCTTTGGTAGATGTTGTGTGCGTGTGTGTCTTAGTGACCTTGCTGCGACGGCTGTGGTGGCAGTGGACCTCAGCTCTCTGAGCAGAGCAGACAGGTCTGGACTGTCTGTTCACTTTAAATCCACAGATACATTTGACAAAGCTGAGAGGACATTAAGCTGCACAGGTAGTGACTGATTTGCCCAAAGGTATTTGTGCTTGTACTGATAAAACATAAATGACTCTGCTTTTACATGGTTACACTCGACCTGGTTGTCTTTGCATTTTGCTCTTTGTCCCTTTTTTCCTCCTTCTTCCAGAAAAAAAGATTTCTTTACCCTTCTTCTGTCCTTTCACCATGCACTCTGACTGTTTGCACACACATGCACCCACACTCATTAGCTGTAACGCTAATGTGAGTAGAACGACCAGTCATCTCTTGCCTTTACATCTAAGCCATTGGTTGCCGCTGGCAACAATCTCCCATCACCAAAGCCTCCAGAAAATGTAAGTGGGTTACACTGCCAGTGTCTGACTACCAGCAGCAGTCATAGAAAGATCCTCCCATCCAAGAGTTTAAAATATGGAGGCACAATATTAATGTGTAAAGCTCTTAGTAAATTTATGATAATGATTTTTTACTAGTTGAAGTGTTAATGTATTTTCTATTTAATTATGTTGTTATTCATTGTAGAGTTACACAACGTTCACTTTGATGACAGGAAGAAACAAAATAGCCTTGTATGAAGGAAATTTGAACTCGGTAAAAATAAACTGATAAATGAAATTAAGGCTCAGAAAAAGATGCAATTTCATCACTCTATTTCAAAAGGTTAGCATAATTTGCTCATTTTAGCAAAGAAATTAGAACAGTAATGACTTGTGTTGACAATGTCAGTGAGATTTCTGCTCTGCCCAATGATTTTTACAACTTGATGCCAAAGCAAAAGTTGGTAGTGTATCATAATATGCAAAGATATTTCTAGTTAAAGCCTTTTCAAATTATTTTGACTGACTTTGATCTAAAGCCAGTGGCAAAAAAAATCTATTTAAAAAAAGCTACCAGACACACATCTGTGCCAAAATGTGTTTACAAAGCTGTGTGAGAGACCACAGCAGTGCCAGCTGCTCAGTAAGGTTATATTAAGGCACAGCATCGCTTTAAGCTAAATGCTAAAAACAAAAATTCTGTCTCATGGATTTGTGGCATGTACAATGTCACCAGTTTTTCTCATTAAACTATTATCAAATCCACTGCACATTCTTCACAATTTGAGCTGATAACGACAATAGATGAAAAGGTCAGGAGTTCACCAAAATTATTACTATTGACTGAAAAGGCAGACAAACAGACAGGTAACCAGACACATTTCTTCGTGTGCCACCAGTATCAATGTTGTGATGATGCTGGAGGAAATTTTGGATACCATGAATGTCTTTACTCAATTCTAAGGCCATCTATCCATTAGTCTTTGCAATATTTCAGTGGTGATGCTATGTTCATGGTGCTTACATAGCTAACTTAAAACATAATGTGTGTTACAGCAAATACCACAAGTCTATTCGTGTACTTTCAAACAGTATGCTGCACAAGACAAACTTTTCATCCATCATATGTGTCAATAAAATCATATCCATTAGTGTTACATGGTATATTACTTTAAGCAGATATACCAAATAATGTCAACAGATGGATTGCAGTCTAAAAGTTCAACCCAGTGAGTAAAACGCAGGGTCCCTCTGTGATTTCTTTAGGATTTAAAATTACTAACTTGTCCAACATTGTACAGCATGCAGGCAGACTGTAGACTCAAAGTTGCTCAAAAGTCTTGAAATTCCTTCATACAGAATCCCTACTGAAAAGTTTTCTCTGTGCACACGAGTGGCCTGGTTACAAGGTCGCTCATGTACATTGCTAATGGTCTGCCCCCGGTGTAATAATGTACATGTCTATTTAATCTCTTTAATTATTTAGTACCAAATTAGTATGGAGTAAAGATGGAGACGTAACAGGGACAGTAGTTATAAAACACATCAGAATCAGATGGAGCTTGTTTAATATTTATGAATATGAACCCTTTCACTGAACTGAATCCACGCCAGTTGTCTTAAGTTGGAGTTGCTTTTCCGTGTGCCTCTGTTTCAGTCATGTCAGCACCAGTGAGTTAAGTGAACACTGGTGTTTGCAGTTGAGAAGACAGTGACTTTAACATATGGTTTAATTACACAGGATAGTAATTAGGACGCTCTTGTGCATCTGATGATTGTTCACCCATTCAAACATGCATGTGAGAATGTATAGGATTTTTCATTCTAGTGTACTTGATTTTTCTTTTTTTTCTGTAGCTGTTTTTCATTTTTTTCTTCTAGTTTTTCAGCTTTGTACAGCCAATTAAAAAGTACAGTTGTTTGTCATTATTAGAAACTGATGGTTATAAGCTGATGCTTTCAGTTTTTATTCAATATCTTTCAAACTGCTTAATTCTGTAACCATTTGAATACTGATCAGGGTCCAGACCTAAGAATCCACATCAGATAAAAATAACTGTTTGCACATTAAGTCTTGACTCTAGGACCAAACCAATTACTTGATCTTGGGAGCTGTGAGATTTGTCCTGCAGGTCACTGACAGTATGCTGCCGCTAAAGTTCTGAAATGTTTAAAAACACTTATCCATTCCTGTAACCAGCTTTAAACAGCCAAAGGCAGCAGTGTTGAAGCTGAACTCCCTGTGGTTTGTGTAAATATCAAATTCTGCTCCTCTCTGTGCTGGTCTCTGTGCTGTTATGGGTTCACAGTGGGAACCCTGACTCTCCACACAGCCATACTGCTGTTGGCCAGATATGAGTTTAGACAGAGAAAGCTGAGAAAGGCTGAGGAAAGATTTCTATGAGTCTGAAGGTTGGTTTAATAAAAAGAAGCAGTAAAGTGTTAATTTCTCTTTCCTGCACAGAAGCCTTTTCACGCAATAAGGAACAAGGTCAATAATGCCCTACAAAGCCAAAATGCAGTAACCGTGCAGTGAGCTTCAGTGACTGCACTGTGATTAGTTAAGCTAGCTGGTGAGATAGCAACAGCTAGCCATACAGTTAAAGCTAATATACCCACTCTTTCTTACCTTTCTACTGAACCTGAAAATGAATTCTGCTGCCTTATCCTCGTAGTATTGAAGCTTCTTTTAGCACTTTCATGAAAAATGATCTAAATCAAATCACAATGGAGAAACAAGCAACACCAGAGAAAATCATTTCTGGTTTGCATGTCGGTAGCTCAGCAAAAAATTCAAAGAACTGGTAAAACTCAAGTAGCATACATAAAAATACAGATAATCCACCGCACAGTATTATATTTTTCACAGTAAGTATTGCAACTGTAACTATTAGCAACTATTAGCTATAAGTTCATATTATTTGGGGAACCTATTTGTTTATTTGTTAATTTTTTAAGCCTCTCTTTACTGCCCCTTGAGGCTTCTTAATGCTTTTCAAATGGATTGGTGACTCCAAAATTCATTAAGCTTTTCCTTATATTTTTTTGTTTCCATGTCAAGTGACTGATAGTGAGGGGACCACATGTTTTTAGGTCAGTGAGTACTCTGCAATTTGACAACCCTATGAAAACTGTTTCACAAACTATTTGGGGTCCTTATCCTTAGTTTTGGGTCTACCTTATTACCATAGACAAGCAAAGATGAGCCAGAGAGCAAACAAAAAAAAACACACTAAAAAAGAAGGATATTTTAAGAGAGGAAGAAGTGTCATGATAGAGAGCTGTCACAGAGAGAGCAGAAGGACCTGCTGATGACAGAGAGAGCTCTATTATCTTTCTCTCCACGGGAGAGGAAGCCTCTTACCATCTCCTTGTGATAACCACCATCATCCCCTCCTCTCCAGTCCAGCACCTCCTGTCTATTCTCCACCCCAGTTATAATACCAACAATAGATTTTCAACCTCAGTGAGAAACTCTATTTCTATCACCACGTTTGAATCCATTTGAAGCCCAGTTTCTTACCTCTCGCTTTCTCTCATCTACTTACAGCTTAAGCCAATGTGAAGCTTCATGTTTTATTTCACGCACAGCAAGCGAAAAACTAAAAACCCCTGTGTGCATTTTTCATGTCTTTGAAATTGCTCGTGTTTCTTTTCATTTTAAGCACAGGCCTCTAGACTCATTCATTAAATTCCACTTTTTCAGAAATTCAGGGAGAGGCAGCAACATATTCACAAAGCTGTGAATTAGACATAAATGTCTCACTTTCTGTGCCTCGTGTAAAGTTAAACGGTAAGACAGGGGATGCACGTCCTCATTTGCTCCCTGTCTAAATTTTATTTCTTTCTGCTGATCTTCCAGATGCCAAAGCCTGCCCTAGCGGAGAGTTCATGTGTGCCAACCGCAAGTGCTTGGCCACCGTCTACGTGTGCGACGGTGACGACGACTGTGGAGATGGCAGTGATGAGCTCAAGTGTACCTCCCATCTTACCTGTAGACCCAACCATTTCCGCTGTAACACCTCAGAGTGTGTACCGCTCATGTGGAGCTGTGACGGAGACCCCGACTGCTCAGACAGCTCAGATGAGGGGCCTGAGCGCTGCGGCGGCGATGGAGTCCCATACCTGCCTAACCGCCGGACAAACTGCACTGCCGGCGAGTTTCGCTGTGCCAATGGGGAGTGTGTGCGGCTTACATGGAAGTGTGATGGAGATCCAGACTGCAAGGACAAATCTGATGAGTCTGACTGCCGTGAGTTTCTTGCTTTGTCTCTTTAAAACTCTTTGTCTTCTGCCTTTAATAAGCTACTTGTACCTTCTTGTGCAATGTCTTTTCTCAGTTTTTTTTTCTCTTCCATGGTCTCTGTTTTATCAAGGCTATTTCTCTGTTCATAATCTAAAAGGCTGTTCACTCTTACATTGATGTAGGACAAAGAGTCTCTGTCTGAAAGAGTTTCTGTACATATGGAATGTGTAAGTGTGGGTTGAAGTATTGTCTCTGCACAATAGAGACACATACGTAACCATGGTTCTCTGAGTGAGGAAGCTTTTGTTGTGTCTCACTCTCATCCTACAAATGAATACAAAGCAGGTTGTGTGCGTGTAGTTTCTTTTGAAACATATACCCAAAAAGGACATTATGCACACTTAACTCGCTCGTTTTTGAGAGAGAAATCAGAAAAAAAGTTATTATAGCTGCAAAAAAAAATGTATTTTTATGCCTCTGAGTAGCAGTTTGATTGCATTCTATTCAGGAGACTTCTTAAATAAATTCCTGTCTGTACAAAACAGTTCAAATTACTTCGTGTTGAGTTTTTGCAAACTGGTTCAAAGACAAAGTGTATATTACACTCTCTCAGGTTTCATTTAATTATCATTTTACAAAACAAGGCACTACCAAAAAATTTTGAGAATTTATTCATAATAGTTATAGATATACGAAATAAAATTTTAGCGTAAAGGATGAATTGAGAAGTCTTGCAGTTTAAGAACAAAAGCTGTCCTATTGTCTGTAGTATGTTAGCAAGTACTTTGTATCTCTTGCCAGGCAGCAGCAATGTGTAGAATGGGATTAATAAGTAGGTTAGTAGGTTCTCACCTTGTTTAAGACTGGTAGCTCATTTAATGTTTGGGGTTATGGTGAAGTAATTTCTTTTTTAAGTATTTTTTCAGCATATTTGATTCTCAATATATTGTATTGCTGGTGTGAAAATCTTTACCAGTAGCCCAAGTTAGGGTTTTTTTTGTTTGTTTGTTTTAAAAACATTTTTATCCCATCTTGTTTACTGCTTTCTTTAGATGTACATCACCCATGAACTTTCAGAAGTAATTACTCTGAAGGTCATATTTGTTATACATTATCTTTGTGTGGATGGCATGTTAAGATATGTTAAGCATTAAGACTGGAGAGTAAAAAAAAATCTAATCTTTTCTGAGGTGTTAGTTTGTAATTTAACACATTTTCACTCTGCTGGGAGTTGAGGCAAGGTTTGATTTTTTGTTTTTTCTTCTTGGTGTGTCTGGTAAAGAATGTGTTTCTGTTGATAAACACCATGGGAAGATGGAGCCTTGCGATAAAACAGGATTTCCTATTAAATGGTCATGGATGGGGAAGCCCTGAAGCTCCTGTCTCACTAAGCCAGAGTGTGAAGCCCAGATAGTCCCACTATTCATTATCAAGATGTGTGCTGCACACATCAAACCCACCTCTTACACTCTGTGGTGTCATATAAGCAACACTTTACAACAGATTGATGTTTGTCACCCAGCTGGATCCCTGAATCAGGGAAGAGGTCTGGAGACAGTTAGATACACAACCTTGTATTTGTCCAGAGGTTACTGTCTAACCTCTGTATGTTACCTTTGCTTTGCCATAAAAATGAAATTTTCTACCAACATTTCAGCTAAGGATAAATGCTATTATGATAAATCAATATACACTCATGAATGTACAGTCTGTGCATGTGTTATCATCCAGTCAGGTTATTAGGTTGATCTCACAAATACAGAGAAACACAGTATGATTATTGCTCATATGTGTTTGTGTATGCATACATGTGTGCATGTGACCAGGCTGCAGCAGTCCTGTCTCCATTACATTGCCTCTCTTCTGCTCATCCTGTGATAACACTAAATCATACCCCCCTCAGTCATATATATTGCTTTTTAGTGTGGTTTAGAGAGGAGTTATATGAGCATACTGGGCAGCGTTGATGAAAAGCTTGTCTGTGCTTGGGATATTAATGAAATGTGGTGTGGCTTCATGCAGCCTCCATCTTTGTGTTACTATATTGAAAGTCGTTCATCACACGCCCACAGGTTGACTGTTCCTGCCCCAGGCAGCACCTAACGCAGGCTGTAAGTGGATAGTACAGTCCTGTGAATGCTACTGCACAGCATTTTTTATTTCATGCTTGCTCCTTCTTTTTTTAATGTGGGTATGTCTTGCCTTTATTAGACAGAGTAAAGTAGAGATACTTGTGAAAAACTGATGGAGTGACATCCATCTTAAGCTCTCAAGGTCGGTTGCGACTCAAGGATGTTGTGTTCCTCTTGAAGGGATTACAAGGGATTTAAAAGTCCAATTTCACGTGTGTTTACGTGCGTGTTTGTGCCTCTTCCAGCCCTGTTGACGTGTCGTCCAGATGAGTTTCAGTGTGGTGACGGCTCATGCATCCACGGCACCAAGCAGTGTAACAAGGTCCACGACTGTCCTGACCACAGCGATGAATCTGGCTGTGTCAACGGTGGGTACACCTGTCAACGCTGTCTGCATGTCTAACTGCCAGAGTCTGTCCTCCTGTCTGCCTGCTTGTCCTCTTCGTCTCTGCATGTGTCAGTTTGAACCTGGCTTTTGATGTATCTTTCTGACTGCTATTTATATTTGAATGAGTGTGCCTCTCTAGTGAAATTCATCCGCACTTTACTTTCACTTTGTGCCTGTTTCTGAAGTGCAGGTGGCACTTTGTACCTGCAATTTTCTTATGAATGTAACTGTAAATGTTGGCATGGAGTTAAAAGTGCTTTGAATGTACTAGGGAAGCACTATATAAATGTAGTGTATTCACCACTTAAATGTTTCCCAGCTGTTGGTGTTATTTTAAGTCTAATATCAGTTTTTCAAATTTAACTGGAATTAATTAATATCATGTAAAACATTCTAAAATTGGAAACATTGATTTTGGTCTTGCTTTCCTTGGCTAAAACTTCTGTCACAGAAGGTTAAACAAGGTTACAAGGGTTGCACCCAAACACAGACAGAGGAGGCAGCAGGGTGACTCCAGTGATTTATTGAAAGAACTGGCAGGTACAAGTAAACAGAAAGGCTGGTAGGCAGGTTGTTACATGTTCAGGTAAACATAAAAATAACAGTGGCTTGAACACAATAGTTTATAAACAAGAAACCAATAAAGCACCAAAAATGAGACAGACAGAGTGTTAGTAGAAATGGGCATATTATGTGACTGCAGGGCTGATGAGAAAATGAGATGTAGGTGAGGTGTGAGGTTGGGATGGCCAAGCAACTACAGGAGCAGATTAGGGAAGTGGAAACAGGTGTGTAAGTGAGAGGAGCCGTCAGGTGGTGTGGACAGAAATGAAAATCTGAGGGCATCCTGTGGACGGTCGAAAAATGGCAATCAAAAGGGCCAAGGGAACAGAGAAACTGTCCAAAGACAAAAGACAGAGAAATCTTGACAGCATCTTGAGCAGCAAGTAGGAACTCTGTCAGAATCAGAAGAGCAACAACTACATCTGTATATCTGCAACTCTTCATCTAACAGCTCAGTGTGGCTGCTCTTTCTTGCTCCAGCACTCTTTTCAATAATTAAAACTCATCCAGTTTCCAAAAATGTGTTTCATGGCTGTTTCAATAAAAGGCACCCCATGTTTTGACAGTTTAAATCTTTTAATGGGAAGCTGGATCAGCAGGAAGTGTTCAATTTGCAGTAACTTGATTCAGCTCTGTTTGGTGTCAAGAGAGTAAAAAAAATAAACAGTGTGATCTCAATTAGATAACATAATGCTGGATTACCAGCGGTGTTGTTTCCTCTAGGTACCTTGTGTGAGAGCAGGTAATCTGTGGTAATGACGGCCCTGCCAATAGCAATTAAGACCACTATAATGAGCAGTACTTACACAAAAACGGACTATTTGAGGAATACTATAGACCAGACTTTAAATTGTATGAAAATTAGGGATTGATTTCATTAAAACCTCATGGATAATAATTTCCTCTAAATAATTTATGAAGGATTTGTCTGGACATTAAATGTTGTGAAATGAATGGCTATAATGACCACGGATGCTGTGCTGTGTGGATCCAGCTCAGTGCTTTTTGTGAGCTCATTTCATTGATTCTTCCTCTGACTATGATGCATAATTTACCAGGATACAGTGAAACAATTTTGCAAGAAATGAAGCTGCAGCACTGTGAAACTGGACAAATTAAAGTTCAGTTTTTTATAGCACAATACTTTTTTTATGTGGAATAATATGTGAGTGGGAAGTTTGTTTGTTTTTTTGCTGTCACTTGTTTCATGTGAGCCTTCAATTTTTTGGGGTGAATCACTGGAGATATTCAACTTGAATTCACAAAATTTCATTTGTACGAGTTTCTGCAGTAGCTTGCACAAATAAAATTGAATACATTTCTTCACTAGTTGTTGATCCAATCTTTTGCTTTTCTGTTGCAGCCACAAAATGTGAGGGTCCCCTGAAGTTTCTGTGTAAGAATGGCGAGTGTATTGATAGCTCCAAGGTGTGTGACTCCATCAAGGACTGCAAGGACCGATCAGATGAGCCAAAGAAAGAGTGTGGTAAGAGACTTTTTTTTAACCCACATACTTCATTGTAACTTTGTATCAGCTGTTAACAGAAGCTGTTTTACCTGTGATGCAAATAAAATTTTATTAATGACATTTCATTTGGTTTTGCTCAGAGGTAAAAGATTTTATTTCGTTTCCAAATAGTGTGAAATGAAAGTTGCTTTGTGTGTGAGTGGAGCCTTTGTCTCTGCCCAATTCAGTGAGGGAACATGTACACGATTATTGTAAATAGATTCAAGCAGTTTATGTAACTGCATAATCATGTTTGCTATAACAAAATGCAACTACCTCCTTCCTATTACCTTGCATTTCAAAGGCTTTTGAGATGCACACAAATTAGCAGTAGTCTCCATTGATCCGAACAAAGCCTGCATGTACTAATTATCATCAAATGGTAGATGAAGGCTGCTCTGCTCTGTGAGAATCTCTGTGTTGTGTTACTCCCTCCATAGGCCTTTGTCTTTTAATCTATTTCACTGACCACGAGTAAATGAAAGTGATGTCTTAGTTAAAGAAAACAATCCTCTGTGTTGAAAAGCTCACTGAGAAAGTTTCCGACATGAGAGAGCGAGACAGACAGAACCTCTCATAAAATGATATTTCCACAGAGGAACATAAGGTTGAGAGGGGAAAAGGTGAGAGTGGGCCGACCTTCGCAAGAGGCAGAAATTGCATGACCGAACAGGTATTTCAGGGAGTAATTCTCCCTCACCTCCGTCTCTCCCTCCCTCTCTCCCCTCATATCTCCCTCCCTCTCTCCCTCAACACAGGTTTGTTCTCAGCTCATTAAAAGCGTGTCCACACACACCTAGCTCATCGCTCTGCTCGCTCAGCCGTTTACCTGCAAGATGTTTGGGGGGGGGGGGGGGGGGGGGGGGGGGGGGGGGGGGGGGGGGGGGGGGGGGGGGGGGGGGGGGGGGGGGGGG
>JAQMCX010000008.1:6746846-6785279 GCA_029814765.1 Acanthurus leucopareius | reverse complement strand
ACTGTTTTTTTATATTCTATTTAAATGGGTGTCAACAAAAAACTTTTTATCGGTTTTGTTGGTTCTGCGTTTTACCTTAAATTTTTTACCCCCCCCCCCCCCCCCCCCCAAAAAAAAACCCACTACACATAGAAAAACAATAACACCCACCGCTGCTTTGAAACGCACTTAAACGTAAATGTTCAGTGTGATTGCATCTGCAGTAGCAACCTCACATCAGGGGAAAATAAAGACATCACATCCCTCTCCACGCTCAAGCAAATGTTTTTCTGTGTATCCCATCTCATTAGAAATAATGGCATATAACCACAGTACCAACTTATTACTCGACACACAATTCATTCTTTAACTCAGCACAATAACTTCCAGCTTTGACTGAAAGGGAGAGCTGAAAATAGGTAGTACATAATGGGTTACCATGGTGAGAGAGAGAGCAAGAGAGATGGAGGTGGGAAGGAGAAGGAGAGAGATCGTGTTTGTTTGCCCATGGGAAGGGAAAAGTGACCTCTAAATGATGGCTGTCTTTGGAAGCGGCCTGGAAAAAGCTGTTGTCACACTCGGCCTCTCGCGGGACATCTTGGCTACCCACCCTGCCCCCCTCTCAAAGACACAGGAAAGAGTCGAACATAAATACGGCTATGTTTTAGTCTTTTCTCAGTCTGCAGTTAATTCTGAACTAACATGAAGGGAGTAAGCAGGAGTTACTGTGAGTGGCAGGTTGCTGTCATCCATCCAGCTGAATTAGAGATGGGAATTTAATGCTGGCGCTTAAAGCCGGCTGGCAAGTCCACAAAGCAAAGAGGAAAGTTTTCCCACAAAAGTAACCTTCAGTCAACTTTATCTGTCTTTGTTTTTGTACAATAAATAAAGAATAATGTTGTGTAGCTTTGGAGGAAAATCTTTCCTCTCATCCTGGATCCCTGCAGTCAGGTAGTGGGTCTAACTCTTGTGTTTTACAGCCAATGAGAACTGACTTTTAGCATTTCATTGTGAGGACAAGAAAAGACATCAGCATAGCTTCCATGTGATTGTAAATGCAAGTCTATCTTGTATAAATGCCACGTGTGCCTGTGTCAGGTACCCATTAGGTCATGCTTGAATTTTGACATTTTGATTAATTAAACATTGAAAACATTCAAAATAGGCATTAAGGAAATATTGACACTTTAAATGAAAAATTAGACTTTAATTTACAGTCAAATATTCTCACCAGAATTTACGCAGTGTGTTTTAAAAATATTTGATAAGTGGAGTTGGGATGTGGATGTTCAAAATTGGAAGCAGTTTGTACATCATATACACTTCTCATGTGAAAAATACCATTAATGTGTATGACAGCATCACAGGCAGTGTACCTAAAGATGTTATGCATTTTCAGTTTGCTGCTTATCAGATATATTGCTGTGAGGATTCTGTCCAAGGCCAGGAATCATGATGACTTCACCAACCCTGGCCTCCTTACACTACTTACCAGTTGCTTTCAGAAGTGAATTTAAGCTTTTATTGATTACTAACAAAACCCTGAAAGGCCTAGAGTTATTTGACAGATCTTTTATTACCTCATGTAAACTCCTGCTCTCAGGGATCCTCACATGTGTTTTGTCCTGTTGCTCCTAGTTCTAGATTAATACACAACAGTGATAAAGCCTTAGCAGTTAGGGCTCCCAGACTATGCAATGACCCATTCAGTCAATCACAGTAGCGAATTCTGTCTTGATGTTTAAATTACTCTTAAAACCCCCACTTTTTATAGTTTTTTAGTATTTTAATCTGTTTTCATGCTATCTCCTTCTATTTTAGGCATTCAGTTTTTGACTATGTGTTCTATTTTTTTATTGTAAAAGTTCTATACAGATAAAGTTTATTTTACTAGTATAATATATTTAACTAATGGAGCTTCATTTTGAAACCAGTGACTTTCTTAGTCGTCTTGATGTGACTGTTTCACACACAGAGACATGATCCTTTCTTTCAGTGACAGATTAAATGAAGCTCAGTTGCTTTTGACAAATATGTTAAACTAGACTGGATATAATGCTGTTGACAGAATTAAGCACTCTCTCATCTTGAGGAGTGCCATTCCTCTCGCAGTTTAACCATTTTCCTCTTTATCACCTCTTTCCAGTTGCTCATTGCGCATTCATGCTCTATTGTTGGTGTTAAAAGCAAAGCTTGTATTCCTTTGAAAGAAAAGTGGGAGAGAATGTTTTTCCTGGTGAGCTTTCACTCAGTTTTCATTCCTCCTGTGATTCATTTAAACAATTGTTTTGTTTTTCAAACCAAACATGGAAAAGGAAAGTGTACTGAAGAGCCGCTAAGCCTTTGCAACAGTGAAATGATACAAACACAGCTTGCATTTGCAGTTGCTAGATGATCCTTTTCCTCAACTGTGTGCAGTATTTTTGGTGTAAAAAAAAAAAAAAAAAATCCCAATATTTCAGCCAGAGACTTTTCAGCCGTTCTTCATCAATTGCCATTGAGAGCAGCAAGATCAGATCTAACTGCCTCTGCCTTTTTTTTTGAGTGCCAGGCTTGTGCCAGCTGCTGTGACCTAGTTTTAACCGAGAGTGGTTGTGTTTTTACGTCTTGTTTTATTATTTTCTTTTGCCTCTGTCATTCTCTGGATGCTTTTACATCACTCTGTCTCTATGTAAGCAGCGTGCCTGCTCAGTGTAGATGTCCTCACTCACTCCTGTGGTAGATCCTTAAGGGGCATCTCAGAATCCCAGCCCACAGTATTAATCCCCTCTACACACATATTTCATTTCCCTGCAGATGGACCTGTTCCTCAGTTCAAGAGCCTCACATGTGTGATGTTGTGTCTCTTTGATTCTCCCTTTTTCACTTTCGAGAACATCGGATAAGGATTCAAAAGGGATGGAAAAGAGCTGAGCACAAGAGCCCCGATAAAATGAAGATTATGAAGATGATATCCATTTTCCCAGCCATGTGCTGCCTAGATTTATGCACCTTTATAAAATATCACAAGCTTTTCCACCGCTCTTTCAAATATATTTCATACTGAATGAAGCTAAGGACTTTTTCTAAATCAGATTTTGACATTTTAAAAGATCACTGCTCGACCATAATGTCCCTTCCTCCTTTATTATTGGCTTCATTTGACCAGTGGAATCTTTTCTTTGTCCCTCAGGGCTGAATGAGTGTATGATCAACAACGGCGGCTGCTCCCACGTCTGCATGGACCGACCAATCGGCTTTGAGTGCCAGTGCCCCACTGGCTACCAGCTACTGGATAAAAAGACCTGTGGAGGTAAATAAAGACACCTTTGACAGATAGATAGATACAAGGGTTGAGTGGCGGGCTTGCTGCTGATCGTGCTACTATAAGTTTGTGTGCTGTGCATGTGTGTGTGTGTTTTGTGTATGTGTGTGTGTGTGTGTTTGTGAGAGTGTGTGGTGTATTGCTCTGGGCAGCTTGCAGCTCTCTAGCTGTCTTTCTTTGTTTAATGTGCCCAGCCTGTCACTCCCATAGGGAAAATAGCACAGTCATACTGATCTCTCTCTCTCACACTCACACACACACAGCTATGCTATGTCCTTCACACCCTTCCTATCCTTTTAACACTAACGGTTCCATATCACACCCAAGGAAGAAGCCTGAGATCTGCTGGAAGGAAACAGGTCAGAGAAATCTACAGGGACACACCCTGTCTCCCTGTCGACTTCTTTTTCCCATTAACGGTCAATGACAACATGTTTTTTTTCTCCAGCACCTGTGGTCACAAACGTGCATATTTACTCATCCATTACAGCCACTATTCTACAAAAAAATCATGACCTTATTTCCCTTTCAGGAATTAAGTTATCAAGAGAGGGTGAAAGAATCCGTGTCTGTCTCTGTGTGACAGTGTCTGTCTCTCAGGTGATTGATAACCTGTCTTTGCTCTTCTCCCTGCAGACATTGACGAGTGTGAGAACCCTGATGCCTGTAGCCAAATTTGCATTAACTACAAGGGGGATTTTAAATGTGAATGCTATGAAGGTTATGAGATGGACCCTGTTACTAAGACCTGCAAGGCAGAAGGTGAGTCGCATTACAGGATTTCTGGAAAAAAGCATTTAAGTTAAAATGTCCTATTTTGAGGCTAAAATTGTGAATCAGCTATTAGTCAGAATCTCAGCAATGATCATGATTATAATTAACATCCTTGCATTTTGGGGTAAATTAAAAATTTGGTGGTTTTATATCCTCACAGTTTATTACTGACAGAATTGCTGCTCATTTTTTACCCCACTATAAATTTTGAAAGCTGTGTTGTTCTATTGATAACAAGACATTCTCTCAGATACTTTGTTGCCTCATTAATGCAACACACTTCACTCTCAGCTTTTGTGCCACAGAGTCAAACCCTTCTCATCTTATAATCACTAACATCTCTCTGCTGTTAGGTTCTTATCATTGCTCTGCACTCGCTTGAGCACTTGACATAATTGCTAAATCCCGAGAAAAAATTAAAACACCATCAAGGCAACTGCACACAGTTTCTCCCAGGCCAAATCTGTCCTCCACTGTCCCATCCCATTAGACAGTTTCATGAGTGACAGACAGATGTGTTCAACCATGCTGAACACATAATTAGGTATCGCAACTCTCCGGGGGTACCTGGCTGAGTCGCGGCGGCAACTAATTACAACAAATTTAATCTGGTCTCTGTTAGGCTTGTTGACAAGTTGTTGGACTAGTGGAGAACAAAGTGAACTGCTAAGAAGCCAATTAATTTTCTTTGACCTCCAACTATGGCCAAGAGCTATTAGCGAGAAGATTACAGAGGGAGGCCAGTTTATATGTTTACACTTCATTTCCCCCAAAATGTGCATTATTTAATTGGCAGCAAGCAGTGAGTCATCTGATTTGGTCCCTGTGGCTGTCAAATGTTGTGATTTCATTTTCCTCAATTAAACTGTGCTCATATCAAAGCTCAGCACTCACATCTGTATATGTCTGTGTGTGTGTGTGTGTTTGCATTGTACACACTGCAAATGTGTTTGGATTGTATCTACCCCCTGCCTCGATCTACACTTGTGTATTTCTCTGTGCATGACTACCCAGTGTGTTTGCTATCAGTTTATCATGTCCAGGAGAGAGCTCCGTGACTGGCTGCATGTCAAAAGCAGCGAAAGCAGAGTATTGGTGAATGCAGCAGTTCCACCGCTTGGTTTTAGGCAATGAAAACTCCTGCTGCCGTGACAGCCAGCAAAACCAGCAGGGGACCATTTTCCCTTTTAGAGAGGTTGGAAATGTTGTCATTGTAATGGCCAGTTTTTTTTTTGGGAGAACACTTAGTCCTGAAAAGCACTGTCATCATTCAGACTCTGGGCTGAGAGGGGAGAGAAAAGGAAGAGAGAGAGAACATGCAAGAGAATGAGGCTACGACACGGACTGTCAAAGTGGAAACTCAGACATGTGAGCCATTAATGAGAGAATATGATACCTGCCTCTAGAGATAACTGGCTGCAGCTGCCACCCTATTACCATACAGTCACAAAAAGACGATAGGCTCAATATAGATGTTACAAGACAAGGGTGGGCTGTAGTTGTTAGCTGGAATGATAAAACCTCCCCTGCAGGCTCACTCTTTTAGTTTATTTGTCACCTGCTCTGCTTTTACCTGCCAGATTTATAAGGGACTAAACATAAAGACATGGTAATATAACCTCCCTCTTCTGATTTGGGTCTAATTAAAATGCATCCTGGGTGACCTTTTCACAGGTGGACAGCTCTAAAAATAGGTGAAAATGCACCCAAATTAAAACAAGGACACACAGTAATGAAGGCACTCAGTGCTAATAGCTCTGTGTGCTAAAACTGTAGCATGACACAGCTGCCAAACACAGTTATGAGCTGAGATGAATTTTTTGTGTGTCTCTCCAAGGTAGATGTTACATTTATTATCAGGTTTTTATTTCCAACTTTGTCTGTCTCATTTTCTGTGTTTTTGTATGTAGTTTTTATCCAGTATGCAAATACCCACTGCAGTGCTTTTCTTTAGCTCTGTGGATGAAATTATGTATGTATTTTTAGCCATACCAAGGGCAGAACTCTGTGAATAGCAATGTTGTTCAACCAGACTCAAATATCCTGATTTTTATTTGATAAATTGCCATGAAAGTTTGACAGACATTCATGCTTTCCAGAGGATAAATCATTATGACTTTGTTGATGCCCCTGACTTTTGCTTTAGCTCCACCATGAGCTTAACTGTTATTGTCGTAAGTGAAATTTATCAACAGCAATTTGAATGAATAGCCATAAAATCCCACACTTAACACATCTGAATAAATTGTTTATATTTGTGAGTGGTGATCACTTCTAATGTAGCACCATCACGTGGTCTAGTTAGTTTTACAGTTATTTTTGTATCATTTGCAGTTTGGTTTATGACTGAACACCTGTGTACTTTGTCGGACTTGCTGTATGCGTGTAGTGTGAACGAGCAAATGTTAGCATGCTAAACTAATGTATGAAACACAACAAATTATTTTACATTAGTATCAGCATATTAGCGATGTTTTGTAAGCATGTTAGCATGCACTGCTCTGCATGGCCATGACTGACACACTATCATGGCATGCTACTGTGTAATAAGCCAGGAGCTGTCACAGAGTTGATAAAATCTGATAGAGGTGGGAGAAATGGAAAGTCTAATCAGAGAGGATCACATACGATGCATTTGTAATGCATTCGACTGCCAGATGAGACCTGCAAACTGCAGCAGGTTTGCAGGTCTCATCTGGTCTTGGGTCTCACATTATATCCCATAATAAACACATTACAGCCCCAAAAAGATAATACAAACATTATTTTGTTCCATTCTGTGGGCTAAACTTTGTTGTAGGGTGTATTTATGGAACCAAGTCAATTAGCCTTATTGTTTTTGTGCTAGTGGCTAAGACAAGAAATCAGTCTGGTTTAACTTCACTCAATGTTGTTTATCAGCCTCAGAGGAAATGACTGCATCGCCAGTATTTAGTGTGCACACTCTCTCTTGTTTATTTAGTTTTGCTGTCTTTGTAAAAGTTTACAGCCTGCTTTTTAAAGGGCGCAGCCAAATGCTAAGGCACTCTGCACTCAGAGCTCCATATTTGCAAGATCATGTAGAGTGTACAACTTAATGATACATACAGACACACTGATCAATACAGCAGCCATTCAGCAGCTTTTAATGAAGGATTATTTTCCCTACACTCTTGTTTGAGGAGGAAATTGAGTTGTGTCACAAAAGCTTTGTTGTGTTATTTATCTGTCTTAGAAGATGACATTTAGAGTATCGACGTCTGTGCTACAAATGGGCAGCAGGGCATTAAGCTGCAATGCTTTTTGACTCTGTGATCGAGCCTCAGTGTTATTACAGGTGAGGAATGGCAACATCATTTCCTGACACTCAGCATCAGTCGTTCTGGTGGACGGCATGAATGCAGCACAGAAACCTTCTCTTATGTTGAGCTGAATAAATGATCTTTTAGGCTTGTTGGCAGCCTGTTCTGTGTGTGTGTCTGTGTGTGTGTGTGTGTGTGTGTGTGTGTGTGTGTGTGTGTGTGTGTCCTTCCCTTGCAGCAGAATTAGACTCTACAGGCTCTCTTTTTGTACTAACTAAAATCTAGTCTCAGCACAAATCCAAGTGTATTTATAATTTGGCTCAGTTCAGGGGTCTTTTTTCCCTCGCCTGCAACGAGTTGCTCCTTTCGAGGCTCATCATGAGGCATTTTGCTTTCATTGTTGTGGTGAAATTACACTTGTGTTTCTGGCAGCTTAAACCGGATCTAAAGTGCAACACAGGTGACTGAGGGTGTCTTTGTGGCTTTAGTGGGCGAGATGCATGTGAATAGACTGATTTCATGATTCATGTCTTAAAAATCCCACTGACAGGTTTGGTGGATATTCTACATATTTTATCCTACTTATTTAAATAAGTAAAAAAGATTTTATTGAACCTTTGATTCAGCTCATCATAAAAAAAATGTAAAAAATGAAGCTGACTTTTGTGTATTGAACTGGATATGAATCAGGCAAGTCATGACACAGTAGCAGTTTGCTATAAATGAACTGTAATTTAAAGAAACATATAGGGTCAGCAGTTCAAAACTTTTTCACCAAGTCATCAGGGTCAGTAATGTATCCAGCCTTGCAGGGCCATGGAGTGTGACACAGAGTCCTACACGAAAGGCTACGGCGATTTACACACAACAGCTCAGGCCATTTAATTAACGATTGAAAAGTGAAGTAATGCACGCTATTGTCGAAGTTTGGTGTCTAACAGAGGCAGGTGTTTTTGGTGGTTTGGCCCTTTGTCTTATATCACTTAACAGTTTTCATAATAGGACAAAAGGTGGTAATTTTATTAGTTACTTCTTACCAAGTAAATTTAATATTATGAGATCATCAGAGATTATAAGAAGCTTACGTGTTGTGCCATAAATGCTGTGATTGTGTGTCTGACTCTCCTGGGCAAGTATGTCAGTTTTCTCCTGCACAAAGTCTTGCTGGGTTTGCCCATCTGCAGCCTCTTCAGCCATTACAAAAAAGAGCCCAATAATTTGGATTTAATTATGGACAGATGTACAGGTTATGTCTTATTTCTAATCCAGTCTAATTCCATGTTTACTCAAAATGTGTTTAGAAAATAATTCTACTGGCAAGAGACTTATTTTCATACACTACACTTGCTAAGTAAATTCTCATCATTTAATGTGTGATGTGTAAAGAGGATTTGCAGCTCCTGAAAGGGACCATTTTTCTATTAAGAGATGTTGATTTGGCCCTCTTAGCTGGCCTTTTAGCAGATTGTCAAAGCTGATTTGAATGGCCATTATGAATATTGAGGCGCACCCCAGCTCCATCTACCAATAATTTAATTATTATTGGTAAATGGTAAAATAATAATTCCTCTTACTATTATCATCAGTCTATTATTCCTGCTTCAGTCCTGTTTCCAAGCTGCTTTGTGTCGTTACTGTGATTTTAATGTTAGCTGGCATGATCTGCATGAAAACAGGACATTTAATAGTCTTTGCTTTGTGTGCAGGGAAGAGTCCTTACTTGCTGTTCACTAACCGGCATGAGATCCGACGCATTGACCTGGTGAAGAGGGACTACAGCCAGGTGGTGTCCACCCAGAAAAATGCTGTGGCTCTGGACCTGGACGTGGCCAACAACCGAGTCTTCTGGTGTGATCGCTTTCACCGGAAAATCTACAGGTAAACCAAGAACAAAAAAGTAACTTTAGAGGAGAAAGCTGAGTAACAACTGCTCACCAAATTTCATCTTAGAAACATTGTCCCAGATTTGGTAATAATATGGTTAAAGTTGGGGACCAACACTGATAAAGGATTAGAAAAGATCAAGGTCTAGATTAAGATTTACATTCTGCACACTTTTTAAGTTAAATTTTATCAAAATGGCTGCAAATGTAATGACTTTTAAATGCACTTAAATTCAAAAATGCAGAGATGCACTCACCTCTTATCTAAGCAGGTAGATATCTTAAAATATTATTGATATATGCCTGGATTCCAGAGATGGACCTTTGCAGCATATGAGGGTTTCAGTATTCTCCCAGTTTAAACATAACAAACTAAATGAGCACTTTATAAATCAAATCTCACATGTTGCATGATTATCCTGCACCTCTTGATGGACTGAGCATCACTTGCATGCTGAAGCTATCAACTGACATGATGGCTGTGCCCTGCTATCATTTTAGATTAATTCCACCCTTCATATTGTTATCCCAAATACACTTTCTCCCCAGAGTGCCTTCTAATTGGAGCACTGTGTTCTCTTTATGAAAATGGATGTTAAGATAAAAGATCTCTGGGGAAACTGAAATTGAAATTCCTGTATGGGAGTACAGCTGCCCGGCCCTCACCTCACACCTCTTCAAGGGCCAAATCATTAGCGAGCGGGGCACCCCCCTGAGTTAGGCCTTGTCTATTCTGATAAGTGGTCCACCTAAGAAGGGCGCTAACCCCAGCATGAACCTGCTCAGCGCATGGCCCAAAGCTACCGAGCTCACATCAGTCCTTCTCTTCACTCTGCAGTGGCTTTGTAGCACAACTGAGAACAAGTGTACATATCAGCCATTATGATATATAACCTTGATGCTACTGAACTATGCCACCACTGTCCTGTATTTGTTCATGTATCCATTTTATATCCACTCACATTTTATCAAAGTAATGCGCCAAATAGATTCATGGTCATTGCTAGATTTTTCCTTTATAGCTCTGATTGCATTTATTTAGTTACAGTTGCGGTCTAATAACTTTTTGGGAAAAGTTTATAAGATGTCTTAGTTGGTGACTTAATGACTGAAATACAATATTTTGCCAGGATCAATCTTTTTAATAGGGTGGCATGTAATAAGAAGAATTGTATATACATACTCATTATCACAAAATAGGGTCCTTCCAAGCACCCAACATTCCTCCACTGTGCATTGATTTAACAGTAACATTGGGCTTGTTTTAGATTATGACTTCCATATTCTCTTTCCCTCTAAATACTTACCTTTACCTTTGTCGCCCTCCCTCTTTTCCCTGCAGTGCCTTCATCCATGAGGCCAGCGACCCCTCCCAGCAGGTGCCACTGGTGGATTCACTCCTGCAGACCCCCGTGGGTCTGGCTCTGGACTGGCTCCAACACAACCTGTACTGGACCGACTCCGGAGACAAATCCATCTCTGTGGCCTCAGTGGACGCCACCAAGAGACGGGTCCTCATCAACACCGACCTGAGTGAACCCCGGGCCATAGCCTTGGATCCCCACCACGGGTAAGGAGATGTGTGGACCTGTGTGTGTGTATGTGTGTGTGTGTGTGTGTGTTTGTCCATGGAAATCCCTTGAAACCAGAGTCAAACTCCAGCATTGACCATGTTAATCACATTATGTAATACCCAATATTACAGGTGCAAATGAAAAGAACCCCAATTATTCCCAGTGGTAATTGTAATGTTAATGATTATTGTTTCTAATTTAAACTAAGTATGCTAATTACTAAATTGAATGCTGTGAATTACCATAAGGATTCACGGTATGTCAGCATAGGAAAAGCGTTGCAGTGAGTTTAATGAGGTTGCCCTCCTCAATATCTTTTTTTAACATGCTGGCAGACACCATACTGATCTTTTTTTTCTATTCTGTAATAATAAAGATGATGGTCTATGACCTCAGATACAGATTTGTAAAATGATTTCAGTTTTGGGGCCAAAAATTGAATAAACAAATCCTCCTCTGGGACCACATCTAATGAAAAATATAAGAGAACTCTTGTTGCTGTATGTGAGAATCCAGAATAACAACTGTGACCCATTTAGCGTACTGACTCAATAGTTTTTTTATTTGTGTCCTAGATGATTGCTCCTAATCTGGGAAGCTTTATGAATTTGTGCCAGCGTGTGCCACTGCAGCCTTTGTGTTGTGGTGATCCAAACCCAAAAAATTGGCACAAAATAAGCTAAAATAAAATGGTGCATTTTTTGAACATTACAGACCCGATCATATCTGCACATACAGGCTTATATTGTTTCTCTAAACAAGTTTTATCTTTGAAGGAAAACTCACTTAATGTCAGTAATACACATTAACATAGAAATGATGGTGTATTTTACTGCTGTGATTGCTGCATTTTATTGCCCAATAACCATTCAAACTATGCAAACCTCGTACAATAACAGCTTTTCGATGTGGTGGTTTAAACACTGAGTTTGGTTGGAGCCTGCCTTGGCTACAGACATGCTTGATTTCCATTTAGCAGAGTATTTACTTACACTGATGGTGTAAATTTGCACGGCCTCAGAGTTCAAGAGAACGAACTGATTCCAAATTATGAAAGGAAAGGCTGCTGGAAAGCAAAAGACATAATAAGTTTTAGTCAACTCATCGGAAATATTGGATAAATATTTAATATTGAACCAAACCAACAAATACCATTTACTTCTCTGTCAAATTTGTAGATAAGGAAATATTTAGATGATGCTGTGAGCTTATTATACAGGTCAATGACTGGATTAAATTTAACAGTCCTTGGCCTTGGTTGGCCTTATAACTTCAATAACCACATACACACAAGACACACAAACAAAAAAATATACCCTGTGTTGAGTAATGTGAGCCCAGCTGTGATATATGCAGGGGGACCACAACTACAGTTTGCATAGGGCAAGAATTTTTTTCTTTGCAGATCCTATGAGGGCTTATTTGCTAAAAAAAACACACAACATTTATTCAGACCTAATTAGCAGTGAGATTATGATTAGATAACCTTGTTACTTTAAAAAAATAAATCATTTTTATTAGCCTCTATTAGTGTTAACAGAATCCAAAGAACATGGAAAATATACTGAACTTGATACCTGACTAGAAAACACTCTTAGACCTTTGCCATGACTGCATTTAGTACTCAGTTCAAAACCCACAGTCCAACTAATAATGACTGAATCCATATCTTGCCAGTAAAACTCCTCTTTGGGGTCCTAAGAGGCAAACGGACATACTTAGTTTAAGATTTAGAAAACACTTGGCCAACAAAAATAAACCCAAGTGACTCCTCTTGCTTCTCATTGACAAACTTAGTGATTCTCCAACAACTTCAGGGTTGCCTTCTATAATCTGGCCTGCGGCAAATAACCTGCTGTCGGCTTCAGGGAATGGCCAACATGGGAGTTGAGTAGTTTGATGGTGGATCCACAGACTCAACAGCTGCCTCAGCTTGGACTTGAGATACTATAATCTGCAAAGTGCTCGAAAAAAAAGAAAAATGAGGCAGACGGCAAATGAGAGAAAACAGTGAGGCAGTGAGAGTGTCAGAGAGATGATATTGTCACAGCGTGGTTGATTGTTTGATTTTGTGGTGATTCTATGGCACTCACAGGACAGCTCCCACAGAGTGCACTGTACACAGATGTTTAGATTTGTAGAAGCAATCTTGGTTTATGTCACCTACAAGATGTGTAATATAAAAGTTGATATTGACAAACGTGTTTCTCTGTCTGACTTCCTCTCAAAAAAACAGTTTCACAAACTTTACAAGTGCTTTTCCCACATATCAAGTCAGAGTCACTGCTAATATGTTCAGACTGCGGTGAAGAATCATTTCAAAGCCTTTATAAAAAAAAAAAGTAACTTCCCTGTGCTGTTTTTTACAGTTTCATATAGGTTTCTTCTATAATGGACTGCATATTGCACCAGCAGTTTTAGCAGCACTGCTTTTCAGTCATCTTGCCGGTGCAAAAATACTGGTGCAGTCTCAAAACAAATATAGAAGGATGCTATGTGGTTCGTTAGTACAGAAAACAGCTACTGCACAAAGTTAGTAAATCAGACCCCCTGCCAGGCTGCAGGCTTCAGACAAAGTGAACTGTGAAACCTACAGAAACTCCAAACATTCACATGTCTTGCTCAACTGCAGTACATGAACACTTTAATATAACACAATAAGTTTGTGTCCTTTTGTTCAACCCAGCTTCATGTACTGGTCAGACTGGGGCACGCAAGCAAAGATTGAGAAGGCCGGGATGAACGGAGTGGACCGACAGGTGCTGGTGTCTGATAACATTGAATGGCCCAATGGCATCACTCTGGGTGAGAGAAGAACAGCTTGTCTTTACATTATTTGTTATACATTGCTGTGTAATCATACCTTCTCTGACAATTGTTTGTTTCCTGATGTGCCTGAGACACAGTTCTGAAACAGAGCTTAATGCACTTAATCAACTTGTTGTAGTTAAAGGTCAG
Source organism: Acanthurus leucopareius (assembly GCA_029814765.1). NCBI lineage: Eukaryota > Metazoa > Chordata > Actinopteri > Acanthuriformes > Acanthuridae > Acanthurus > Acanthurus leucopareius. Next base: position 6,771,526 of record JAQMCX010000008.1, on the reverse strand, counting down.
AAGTGATTGAAATAATAAAGGTAAATGTTGACTAAAGATGGCAAAAAATAGATTTTTAAAGTTATCACAGTTGCTTTTGAGTGATATTTAAAGTGTTTAAGAAGTTATAGATCGACTCGGTTGAAGTTGCAGTGGTGTTATCGTGAGAATCTGGCATTTTAAAACATAATCAATATCACCTAAAGGGATTTGTTGGTCGGAGTGCACAAGTGCTTACCGCAAAGATAATCAATTTCTACTCAGCTTGAGAAAGTCTTACCCATGTGTGTGTTTGTGTGTGTGTGTGTGTTTGTCAGATGTAGCCAACAGGCGACTGTACTGGGTGGATTCAAAGCTGCACCTCATAGCCAGCGTGGACCTGAACGGAGCTCACCGCAGGACACACATGTCATCAGCAGAGAGACTTGGACACCCCTACGCTCTGGCTGTTTTTGAGGTTTGTGTGTAATAGATTTCAATGATCTCAGGCTGTTGTCCTTGACATCATCCAGCCTCCCACATCTCATCATATCTACATCTCTCTCATCAGCTCACAGGGGCTCACAGTTTGACTGGGAGTTTAAATGTAATGACTGTTAAAATTCAATTTACTGAATGCTCAGTTTATGTGTGTGTGTGTGTGTGTATGTGTTTGTCCTTGTGTATTCCCTTGTGGTGCTGAGTAGCAGTGCATACTAAACAGAAGACTGTAATAGGGAGAGCAGCCTAAAGCAACCCGCACAATCATGCCATCAGCCAGTGTGCTGGTTTATGTGTGTGTATGTGTGTGTGTGTGCGTGTGTATGTGAGTTATGTCATGTCCATTACTGAGACTTAAATCTGGTTTTGTGCCAAACAGTCCTGCAAATCTGCTGCCTCATGGTTTCTGTGATGTGTGTGTGTGTGTGTGTTTGTGTTGGTTTCTGTGCCTGCTTCTGCTTACGAACGCTTGTCTGGGATGTTGCCACTGCAGCAAAGTCCCAGCCAGTTTCAGATGGGTGGTAATGGCATCACCCAAGAGACCGATTCCCCAGTGGGATTCCTCTCAGAGGGAACTGGTCTCAGTGGGAACAGAGATACAGGTTGAATTCACTGAGCAGACCAGATTTCCAAGGGTGGGTTTTTGAAAAGATCCACTTTGGTTTGATTCACATTTGTTCCCTTAACCATGATTAATTTTGTCTCAGGTGACTTTTCTACGTCAAAACTTTAACACAGATTCAAAGCTTCAGCAAAGATTCAGATGTTCCTTATGTGATAGCATCAGAATAAAGAAGCCTCAACACTGCAGACTTAATCCAAACCAAAGGGGGAAAGATTGTATTTTGATTTTAAATCCAAAAATTTTTATGGCAATATTATAGAAATGTTATAGGAATACCACAGACAGTAGTGCGCCTCTATGATTGTCACTTTTAGTATGAACATGACACTACTTTAGAGTGTACAGGCTACAATTTAAGTATAGATTTTGACACGTAGACTCTATGTGTAGTATTTTCTATGTGTAGCACCATGGACAATGCAATGGACTCATTAATAGAAGTGCACAGCACAGTTAGGCCACTTATATTTCAGTTATAATAGTTGGGGCCCCGATTCGAACTCACACAAACCTCAGTCAGGTAAAGAATTGCTGAGTCAAGCAGACTGGACTAACATATTCAAACAGACAACCCCTCTGCTCCTGCACTCTCTGCTTCAAGGGAATATAAAGAAGGAATGGAAGTTTAACACAGGGGCTGCATTTTGGTCAATCTGCCAACAAGGAGGATTACATCTCCACTTATTCTCCCTTAAATCACCAGCTGCTACCATGTAAAAATACTCCACTGCAAGGAAAATTTGAGCAAATCCACATTTTACCTACTGTAACGGCACAAAGGTCTTATAGGCAAAGTGTATGTAATGTACTAAAAGTAAAAGTAATCATTCTGCAAAATGATTCTGTTCAGTGTTCTATTGTCAAACTGTATATTACAGCATTAAATCATAATTTTAATGCATCGATTTGTAAGAAGTCTTTTTTATGTTAGAGGTGGGTGATGTGGAGCGAATGTTAACTATTTTTGTAAAAGTACAAGTAGGATAAAAAAGAAATGCTCACCTTAAGTACAAATGCATTTTGAAAATATGTACTTCAGTAAAGTACTTGAGTGGAAAAAAAAGATGATGGTTACATCCCACCAGGCCAAAAATCTTATTTCAAAGTATAAATGTTTTATGATAAAATTTCCTCCATGTTTCCTTTTTTTTTCTCTCACAGTTTAACCTTTGAAAATGAAAACACCAGCGGAGTTAAGCTGTCTAAAGCTTATCCTTGAGAACTTTCTGACTGGTCCACCCTGCAGGTAGCACTGTAGCGTAACGCGCAGAAATGATGATGAATGTCCTCTGGTGTAAAACACATTCGATCAGGGGCGTTTTTGCTCTCTGCTCTGTTGTGACTACAAGGTGACCTCGTTGTTTAGGATGTTAAACATACACCAGCCGGGTATTATTGAGAGGAGCTTATTGTAGTTCACATCACATTATCATCTCTCACTGACTTTATGGCTGATTCAACCGACACACACACATATGCACACACCATACACACACATGCACATGTGTTGATACACTCTTTGAAAATTAAGACTTTAGTTTCTAAGGCAACCGCAAAAATGTCAGCTCCAGTCTAAAACTGTCTCTTTAGAGTGTTGAGGGGGTAAACTAGGGAAACAAGGCAAACAAATCAATTAATAAACAAGCATGGTTAAAATGGGCATTTGAGGTACTATATTTTGATCTAAATGGGATGTGTTTTAAACATTTAACACTGTAATGAACCAGAGAGGATGTGCAGACACTTAAAACCAACAATAAAATGAATGGGAAACAAAGTCTTCACGACAAGGTCCTTTTTATTACGCGCCTGCAGTTTATTGTTGTTGTTGTATTGCTGCTCCAGTTGAAATTAAAACATCCTTGATGCATTCACCCCCTGATATAATTTGCAGAAAAACCAAATTAGCAAAAGCACTCTGCTGCAAAACATAATGAATTAGACTATGTTTGGCAACAAATATATATCTGTGCATATTTTACTTGTGCTAATGTTCTCTGTATTGTTTTCCATCACATTAATTAGACTTGTGAGTACTCTGAGCCAAGAAATCCTAGCTGTTAGCTCTGTGTAGCTCTTCTCCCAGCTTCAGCCTGCACCATGTATCTCTGTTTAGGTCAATTTGTCTCTTTGTTTCTTTTCACTTGTCTGTACTTTCTGTTCTCTCTGATCGTGTCTCTTTGATTGTTGCCGTTTTCCAATATGTGCTGTCAAGGTTCAAGACCTGCAACCCTGAACAGCTTGTTTGTGTGTAATCCAAATTAAAACAACGCCTCTGCCTGTGTTTCAGGATCGTATCTACTGGACAGACAGAGACAGGGCGGCGGTCCTCATGGCCAACAGGCTGACCGGTCAGGACATCCACACTCTTGCTGAAAACCTCAATGATCCCCACGACATCGTGGTCTTCCACCAGCTCCGACAGCCACAAGGTGAGTGTAAAGTACGAACGAGGGAGATATTGTGTCTGCTCGTCTGTTCGATTCAGCTCACTTTCCCTCCCTCGTTGTGATTGTGTGAGTCGCATCGTGGGTCCATGTCGAAACCAGGTACATGAATAAATGATACCGAGGCTTGTGACTGTGGCGTAGTGATCAAAGCACCGGGAGCAGCGGTCCATTCACATGTCTGTCAAAATCCTGCCTCCGACCTGATCTCCACTAACAGGACAATCCGCATTTGAGTTGGACTGAAAAGAGCTCTTAATCATGAATGTGATGGCCATGTTTTTCTGCAGTTGTGTGTCATTTATATTCTCTGTCTCTGCTCTTCTGTCTCTACTGGTCTGTTCTTTCCAGTCAATGCTCATTTATATTTTAATCTTTCACTGTATTCATTACCTCCACATGGATCATTTCACCATCCTGTCTTTCCCAGTTTGTATCTAAAAAAGACTTTGGGAGGAACACAGCAGAGTTGTACCAAGCAAAGCAGCACAGGAACTGCTTCATATCTACTACAAATTTCTGTATATTGCCACATTTTATTCTTTGTTTTGTTTTACATTTTGTTTTCTCAAAGTATTTCTAGGGTTCTGTTTAAAAGGGAATGCAGCTGTGCTCACAGTGAGAACCCTTCTGCTCTCTGACGGCTATCTCCCTGTGTTGAATAAGTGATAATCTTATTTACATAACCATATTTGTGTAATTCTCCATGTCTCTCTTTCTTTCTGTCGCGGTCCCTAGGCCCAGACAGCTGTAATCTGGGCAGTGTGGCCAATGGAGGCTGTGAGTATTTGTGTCTTAAGGCTCCACAGATTACCGAGCACTCGCCCAAATACACCTGCGCCTGCCCCGACGGACAGGACCTGGGGCCCGATATGAGGGGCTGCGTGCCAGGTGAGCATGTTTATGAGTGGTAATTGAGACTATTTAGTGATCAATATCACCTAAAGGGATTTGTTGGGCAGAGCGCCACAGTTCTGACTGTGTAGATAATCAGATTCTGCTTCACTTAAAAAGACTCTCATCTATTATACAGCACTTTTCTAGACACAGTTGGAGGGTACTTTACAGTAATAACATTAAAGCAAAACAAAGAGAACGTGTAGAATTTGCTGAAATAATAACATATAAAGGCTGCAGAGGAATATTGATAGAATAAACACAATAAAGAACTATATTTCAGTTTAATCCAATCAAAGAAGCCTGAAAATATATGACTTAGTAAACCCACGTGTTTTATATGTTATATAACTATCAATTCAGTTTAAATAACTTATAAGACTTTTCAAAAATCATCTGGCTGTTACTAATTTCTCTTAATGTCTTGATTAATACACATACAATTAATCAATAAATATTTTATTTCCACTAGGTAGTAATTAATATTAAATATTCTCCATCCAAGCAACATAGTAATTAAAGTGGTGACTGAAAAAGATAGTTGCTAAGCAACACATACTGGCGATGGATACAATTACATGGAGCACGATGTAATACAGTGCAATCTAATACAACACCTCTGGAACGAGCGCTGCATTTGTATTGCTCATAACATCACATTTGGTTATGACATATGAAGTTCATGCTGTTTCCTCAAAGCTGCTTTGAACAGACCCAAAATCAGTCGTATTCCCCAGAATCATGAACCAGAATGTTTCTGACTGAAGAGAAGCATCATGGGAGGTATTTTGTGCATGATTTCAAGTGCACTGTTCTACATGGAGTCCATGTTCACGTGCTTGTATCCGCCTTCCTAAGCACGAGTAGTCACATGTGTGAGTGATGGATGTTGATTTCCGCTTACTGATGTTCAGCTGCGTTTATGAATCTTACAGCATCGTTATGCCAATCACATCAGATGACCACAACCGTCTGAAATTTCACAACTAAATATCAATGAATACATGAATATAAAACAGGATGTAAATTATGTTCACAGACTGAAATAAAGGCAGATAAACTTAAAAGCCCTGAAGACATGTTTGCTCAATCAGCTTCTTGCTATGTACACATGAGAGATTTCTGGGTTTGTGCTTTCATCTGTGCTCCTCTCACTGGTTTTAAAGTTCAATCAAAAGGTGGTAACAATGGTGGATCTGTGCAAGACTGATGTCAATCAAATTTGATTAAACCAAACAGTAAAAAAGCAGAGTAGCTGATATCTAAAGATGTTGAGGTTAAGGATGATTTAGTGAAGAAAACATGTTTAAGAAGAGTTCAGAATTGGAGAAATGTACTTTTTTGATTGACCTAAGAGAAAGAGATCAACAACACTCGAGTGTTACGGGTGATTGTGGGCGAATCTTGGAATCTTGTGAATGAGACAACCCAACTTTTTTCCAGTTTCCTGTCACGCTTTGCTAAGTTAATCTTCTCCCGGTTTTAGCTTAATTTTTAATGGAAAGAAAGTGAACTGAAAGCAGTGTCAGTCTTCTCACCCTAATTCTCTGCAAGAAAGTGGACCAACATAGTTTCCAAAAAAGGGAAATGACTCATTAAAGACTCCAGAGAAAAAAAAGTCATGTTTCCAGGAGCTTTTTTACGCCTACAGTAATTCAGTTTCTTGAGCTAAAACCCTCTGCTATTCATCTTTTGCAGCAGCACCAAGAGACAACTTGACTTCCACGTCCTCACCTCCTGCTGGATTTACACCTAACACCAGAGCGACTGTCGCTGAAGACTTCCCACCTCCCTCGGGGGGAGTATCACAGGCAGACGCCACCCCCCACCTGACCACAGCTCCCTCTGGTGCCCCTGAACCCCTCACGCCCCTCACCACTTTTAAGCCAGTGTCGTCACAGGAGTCAAAGGCGCTTGGCTCCCACTCCACCGCCACCACCTTGGTGGTCTCCACCACACCTGCAGGGGACAGCAGCGTCTCTCAACACTGTAAGTGAGCCATGAGTTTGAGCGTATGTTTATCACTGCTGCTTGTGTGAGGACACTGAAAATACTACAATCATAGTAAATAAGCCTCATTCAGCACTACATAAATCCAACACTACTGGATAATCATTTTTCCACTTTATGAATTTTGAAAGAGTTGCTCATTGAGGCCTTAACAGGAAAAGTGGCCTTATTCTTTGACAGAGCAGCACTTTCACCTGAGTGTCCTCATCTTTTGCCAAGTACCACATTCTGTAGTCCTACTGGCACATATAATGTAGCCAATAAGCTCATCCTAACCGTAATGATGACATTAAAGTGAGATACCTACAAGCCCTCACAGCCATGCTCCACTGACTTTAATATGAATGATGGACGGCGCTTTGTGGCCTTGAAAATGGCACCTTTCCTTCCATAAATTGTGCTCTGTGTGGGCTATTGTATGTTTGCAAGGACATGCATGAATCCTATGATCATACATAAATAAGTGTGTTAGTGGTATGGGATATGTAAAGCAGTGTGAGGATGAGCCTGATGGAGACTGGATGGATGGAGTGTAGAAGGTCAGGGGCGATGTCAAGGTCACACTCTGGCAAACGCCAAGCAGCTCATCATTTTTCCTCTCCATCTTTCAATTTCATTCCAGCCGCCTTTTTCACTATCTGCCTCTCTTTGTAAAACACTCACAGCCTTGCATGCATGATCACGGCCTCCCTGCCTCTCTGTTTTATCTCTTCCACCTGCTCTCTCTTCCTGCCTCCCCTGCTTTATCTCTCACTCCATTTCTCACACATTTATTTTTTCATCCCGTACGCCTTTTCACTCTTGTTCTCTCTCACTCGACTGTCTTTCTAACTCCTCTCCTGTTCCACCTCTCTTTTTTCAGCTGGAAGCGAGCATTTCCTCTTGGGCGAGAACCTGACAGTGGCTGTTTTGGGAGTGGTCATCCCTATTGGTAAGTCGCCCCGGAGCCTTTCTGTCTGTGTGAGTCCGTGCATCCACATTAAAGACCCGCAGGGCTGCGTAAAGCTGCTGTCTACCTGCTGCCCATGGCCGCCCTGTTTGTAGTCCATTCACGCTGACCCTGCTGCGGCAGGATGAGAGAAGCCTGGCCCACAGGTCTTCCTCGCCGATGTTTCTCAGGAGTCCTTCTCTGTGCGTCTGACATTGCTGTCACGCTGCATTTTTCACTTCACACTGTGTTGTTGTGTTGGGTTTTGCTACAGCCAGGCTTGTCAGCAGACCTTCAGTCTGTGTTTAGTTGTCTGACTAAAGTGCAGTAAGAAAGCAAATGAGAAAGGCTGGTGTAACTTAGTTTGAGAAAAAAAATGTTCTCACTTTCCACAAGTAGCTCTTCAGGCAGTTTGCTTTAATTTGTCAATGTTTTAAAAACAAATGAAATGGAGGTAAATGGAATTGACCATTCACTAAGAGCCATCCCATTTAGTTACTGTCGCTACACACTTGTTGTTCTTGCACAGCACATACACAGCTCACACTGCCAACAGCGGCAGATTATAACTCACATTCCTGAGGAATGTTTGATACAATGGTACTAAGTCCCAAACTAATGAAAACATGGGGAAAACAGGAAAAAGAGGAAAAGCAGCATGATCTGGGAGGGACAGGATCAAATATGTGTTGAGTTTCATTCATACTTTACATTTCACTTTAAAGAAATATGCCGACTATGATTCTGTGAGAAAAGTCATCTTTTTAGCCTTGAAAGCACACTGACACAGGTAACATGGCCTTTCCTGGACAAATTAAAGACAATCACTGATTAGAAAGAAGCTAATCAAGCTAATGTTGGCTCAGAAGGCTGCCAGTGGCTAACTTATATAACACTCAATTACTTGCTACATGCTGGGGTTTTCACAGTAGCCAACTACTAAAACCACTGATGGACGCTGTGCATCAGTGTGGATTCATCATTCATCTGGTTTCCTGGCACAGTGCAATAAAAGAGCAGTGGTAATGCATCTGCAGCACATATGCTGCTCGGAACACTGGGTAGCCTTTGTTGGCAAATCATGCTTATTGAATGACTTTAACACTTTTCAGTTTGATGTGCTAAAGCAGCAGAAATGCAGCGAGAGCACAATGCAGAAAGAAACATGGCTGAATGACCAAGTGCTCGACTACACTTAACAGGGGGAAATACTTTATTAGAGCGGACAGATATTTTTAAACATTTTTTTCTATGTTACAACATGTTGAATAGACAGAATTTGAAGTTGTAAAAGAAGGAAAGACTCACTGTCCCTGCAAGAAAGCCATCATGCTGGTGGAAGTCAAACAGTACCAACAGGAAAAATGTCAGCATTTCTGTCTTCTAAAGGAGTGCAAAAGTTCAGTGTAGAGTTATTCAGTTCAAATATTATAAGCAAGATAACTCTGGCTTTATAGCTTTTATGCTGTTCATATTTTTAAACAGTTTGATTTTACTTCTAATATCGTAAGAGAAAAGGCTTTTGGATGAGGACTCACTAATGTGTTTGGCAAACATAAAGCTAGATGAGGTTACTGGAGTGTAAACTCTAGTGGGAGAAATGATGATTGGACAATCATGGTCAATTTTTTTGTGCGATGCCCGGGGCGTTGAAAAATTCAACATGTTTTTCCAGAAAAAAGTGTTCATGTTGCTGTGGATAATGGAGCTGCCCTGGTAATGAGGAACTGAGTTTGATTAAAATATGAATTATCCCTGGGATTATTTTCTCTCGAGTATAGCTGGTGCTTTGACCACCTTGTACAAAATTTACAGACTGTATATGTGGAGAGTGTTACTGTAGACTGCTTTGTGCATCTTTTTGCTGTATAATACTGTTCAGTATAAGTAAAACCAATACAACAGCAAGTAAAACAAAATGATTTAGGCAATTAATTCTGAAAGAGTGTTTTCATAATGCATTTTATAAGGTGAACAAGCAGCATAGGAGAGATAAACAGATACAAATAAAGCATTTAACCTTAACGGGTGCTTTATTGGTGTAATTTAATGAAGCATTATTAAAAGGGATTGCTTATCCAAGGACACATTTGCAGAGAATGAGTTGCCAAGAGGTTGAGATGTTATGTGATAGTTTAAGTTTTTGCTCCCTGAGGAAAGTTTAAAACTAATTTACTCTCCAGCCAGGCAACTAATGGTCTTCACACAGCTGATTCAGAGTCTGTGGTAAAAGTCTGTAGGTCGATGTTTGACCCAACTGTGATGAGACGGTCAGCCGAGCCGCCCACACACACACACACAGCCTCTCTGTCGCTGCCCCCTGCCCTCTCTGTCCCCCGCATGCCTGTTCTGCTCCTCTCTGTGCCTCTCATTCCATGCCATGGACTCGTTATGCCTTGTTAACGCTCCCCCCTTCCCATGTCCCTGCCGCTGTGTGTTAAACGCATGCAGTTCCTATCATTGCCACAGTGGTGTTCGGCCTGGTGTGCGCCGGAGTCTACCTGGTGTGGCGCAACTGGAGGCACAACTCCACCAAGAGCATGAACTTCGACAACCCCGTCTACCGCAAGACCACCGGCGAGGGCGAGGAGGACGAGATCCACATCGGACGGACCGACGGCATGGGACACCACACGCACCACCACCCATACCCGCAGGGCGTCAACATGGGAGTCGTTGGAGCAGGTGGTGGCACCTGTCCGCAGTTCATCGCCCTGCCACTTGGGGGCGGCATGCCTGATCCAGGGACTCACTGGTACACGGAGCAGCCAATGCTCTCCACTGCGAAGTGACCCACAAGAGCGGATTCGGGGAAAGACGGCCGCTCAGGCACACACGCACACAGCGAGGTCAGAGGTGACTTGGACTTAGTTTGCAGAAGGAACGAGCAACATATCATCAAGTCCTACATGCAGCCATCCACAGCCAACGTCCTGTGCCAATTTCCATTTTACAAAACAGCAGAGTTAATAAGACTGGACATGATTCTTTAAAAGTTTGGTTGACACCTTTTCTGTGCTGAAGCTGGATTTACTTTTTCCTCCAGAAAATGTTGAGAATGAAGTGCAGGTTAATTAACATGTTACATTTTGTTCCCAGCATTGCTCCAAACTGGAGCATGAGGTCATCCTGGTTCCTCTTTAGAGTCTTTTGTGACGGTAGCTGAGTGAGGTGCGTGCTGTGTCTTATATTTTGTGGTGTGGCAGTGAGAGGTTCTGTTTCATCCTTGATGTATTAATTTGGGCTTTGTGTTATTCCTGGTGGGCCGTGGAGCTCTGGGAATGCTGTTTAGGAAGGAGGAGCTCTGAAACTGGGACAGCATCTGCGTTGATGGGACAATCTGTACAGATTCATGTCAGAATTGATCACAAATGTTAGAAATGTCACTGCTGAAGCTGTCTTTTTGTACTTAACTTTTTCCTGATGGATTTTCTTTTGTAAAAATGTTTCCATCTTTGATTGATTTTAAAGAACAACCTCCATCCACATTATGTGCTGACTCTCTGATTCAGAGGACAGCCTTTAAGGTTGAGCTGTCTCACATGTCAGAGTGCAGTTGAACACAGTTCACTGGAGATGTTATGTTCTTATTTGACCCTCTACACACTGAAGGCTTGACAGCAGCTTTGTAGACTGAAAAGGGAGACATACAGTATTTAGATTTTTGTTTTCAACAAACAGAGCAGATGTAAGATTAGAGAGTTTATGCTGCAGGAGTTCCTTATTCTTTATTGTGACTTGTTTAGGTGTTAAATGGTCTGAGAAAAGCAATAGACTGCAGCCTTTTAGTCGGGCTGCAGTGTTACGTGGTTGACAAAAAAATCCTCCATTGTTAAGAATTTTTATTTTATAACCCACTTTTGACTGTGACAAATGCAAGAATAAACACACACACGGGGCGCAGTGATAGCAAATTAATGCTGCCCTCCGGAGGGCAGAGTCTGCGTGCACTTGCCCTCTGAAAACACAAACAGCATGCATAATTGCTCACCAACTGACAATGCAGTCATTCATTGTTCCAGGCTAGAAACACACAGATACGCGCGACACATGCACGTGCGCACACATTCACAAGGCGAGCCGGATTCCATAGCGTGCTTTCCTTCCCTCGAGAAGGCAGATATCTGAGGAGACAGTTTTAGATAGTGCCATGTGGGGGGGCCCAGCTGGTGGCCACATGATGAAAAAAGGACCCGTCATGTGATGTAACCACAGAAATTTAAAAAAGAAAAAAACCAGACTGTGATCTAATGAGGTTGAGACCGAATCGTCCTATCAGTGAACATGTCTCCTGCTCGCTGTGTCCTGTCATTAACACTGTTGGTCTATTCATTGACACTGAAAGTCTGTGTGTGTGTGTGTGCGTGCTCGGGTGTGTGTGTGTTCATTATTTTTGCATGTGAGTGCTAATGTACATCCCACAGCCATAACTGAACTGTTTTGTATGCTCTTTGTTGCACAACCCTCTTAGAATGCCTTCTGTATTGTGTACTGCATGGAAGAAAACTGTGTATGAAGGTGTGTGGACACACAGGTGTGCAAGTGCGTGTGTGTGTATATGTGTGTGTGCGTGTGGATGGGTGGGTGAGTAGGTGGATGTTGTTATGTGTGTGACACTGGAGAAGCTCTGAGGGTGCTTTTTGATTCATTGATTTGTAAATATGTTTTCATAAGGTTTTTGATAATGTATTATACAATTATGTAAAAGAGAAGATGTACATAAGATTTTAGATAAAGTGTTGACAGGTATATTAATTTATTTGTATAAAAGGAGAGCACTGCATTCCCTGATTGTAAAAAAAAAAAAACCCTGAATTATCCACCAAAGTGGTTTGTGTTGTTTCTTGCTGTGCATCATTTAGCATCCTTTTTTATGTGCAACCCCTTTCTCTTTGTTAGCCCACATAAAACACAGTGTTCCCTGCTGAAAACACTCCCACATCTTTAAAACGTTTCCCGACCTTGGTGTTATTGAGATGATTGATTTTTGTTTTTTGTGCCTTTTTTGTTTACCTTTTTATTTTTCTCTAGTATTTTTCATTCTAAGGACAGGGATCAGCCAACTGCTGTACATGCAAAGATGAACTGTATTAAGACCAAACTGGTTCCACTTTTTGATTTTCTGTAATGGATTACTTTTGAATATCTCTATATATTGATATATAAAATCTGACTGAAAATTTCCTTAATGTTTGTTGTTTCATTTTCTTCTACAAAGCAATTTAGTGAAGATCTTTTATTTCATCTCTTTTCTTCAAAGCAGCACTTATTTTTATATGAACTAATGGTTGAATGTGAAATGTGAAAGTTGCTGCTTACGGGGATGAACTCAGGGGGAAATTCATAACAGAATAGAGCTTCTGTTCCAGCTGCTAAACCTGCACAAGACAAAAAGAAACCATTATTGACAAAGCATCCAAAAGTGTGAAATGCAGCTATAACTGTGCTGCAAATTGCCTCTTGGTTCTCCTGTGCTTTTTGCATGTATTTAAATGTGGTGATGCGCGTACACGTAGTGCAAAACTGGTCGTCTTTCGGTGGAAATAAGCCTCATTGAAAAACACCCAATTCACAAACACCAGCTCTTATATTCACACATAGTGAGAGTAGTAATTTCGGAGTCTTCAGAGAGTTGGCTGTAACTACTTAACTTGAAACTGCACAACAAAAGCAGCTTGTTTAAATAGCAATAAATGGTGGTTGCAAGTAATGCACAACTATCAGGAGTCGCAATCCATTCTTTGTTAATGTTCCCCCTCAGAGAATTATTTCTGCTCAGCTCTGTGGAGCTTTAAATCCTGTTTTAGCTCATTGTTTTAGATTTCAAGCCCTCAAATATGTTGTCTAGTCTCTCAGCACTGCATTTCCAGATGCTGCATGCAGCTGTTGTCAGCAAAGAGATTTTGATAAACCAAGCATATGCAGTCTGCCAAGCACCAGACAGAGAGAGTTAACATAGACAAGCATTTAGAAGTTAGAGACATCACTTCTTCAGGATTCTGTCAAGACCAAGAACAAAACCTTAAGTGTACTAAATAGTGGACTTTTCATCAGGTCAAATCAGGTTAAAATAAAAACTGACGCTTAACATTAGCAATAGCTGATACACATATAAAACATGTGATTTCCAGCCTGTGTTGAAGTCTTTACCAAGTGACGGAAAAAGATCGCAGCATCTTTAAAGACATCGTCTCTAGGCAGCCTGACTAAAGACAAGCAAAATAATAAATATGTCCTCTAATAAGGTGCAATGTGTTTAATTCTTCTAGTTTGTGTGATTTGCAGACATGTCTCTCAGGTGCAGCCAGCCAACTGACTAAACAGTTTTGTTTAGTTTGGTTTTTTTTTTAGCAATATCTGTCTTATACGTGATATTAGTATTAGACTATTAGTCATACCTCTAGTTTTGAGGTTAAGACTTCAAAAACTTCTGAATGTAGTGACTTGAGCCAGGTCTTTCTTATTGCATATGAAATTAAGTTTTAATGTTAAAATCAAATAATAATCTGATCTTGAAGTATGACAAGAGTCCATTCTGATTGAGCTGCTTATCACATTCATCCACTAACAGTGTTTCATCGGCAGACAGAAACACAGTAGATGAATCCAGTCCATTATCATTTTTAAGAACCAGGACTAAATACCTGTAAACTCTTCCTTTTTTATATCGTAGCACATAATAACATAAATAAAAAATATCATTTTTATAACTCCAGCGGTTCCTGCAGCAGACAAATATGTGTCACAGGTGTTCATTGCTGCATATGGGCTAAAATTAACACCTGTGTTCACTGTGCTGTGAAGGTCTGTATGGGTGGGGGATGGTGTGTTTACACCTATACATCTATGGAAAAGGCACATGACCCAAAGCCTACACATGAATATAAATCGTCAAAATGCTTTAATTCTGTAGTTCATCCACAAACATACGTCACCACTGTAAAGCAAATAGTGTATATTTAGATGGAACAGTACATTCTTGTGTCACTTCATTGCGGTGTTTGCATGCCTGCTGAGTTTTTATGTGCCATGTGGTAAATAGAAAAGCAGCTGATTCCATCGCCATCTATCCATCTCTCTCTTTTTCTGAGGATATATATTTGCTCAGGGTCATTACGACAGCAGGACAGTCAGTCAGTCAGCCAGGCTGGAAAAAAATCCTCAGGGGAAATGAAGTAGCTTTGCTCTGTCAGACAGAAATCCAGCCTCCCCCCCATCTCCACACTCTATCCTTTTTTTTTTTCATCTCACCAACATAATCTCAAGTCCTTGCAGAGAGACTAAAGCTCTGCCCCTTGTCTCCCAGGAGGTTAGAAGAACAAAGGCCATTCAAGCACATCTGCTTTCACGCCTGACTGGGTCATTCCAGCTGCTACACAGTTGGATTGCAGGTGAATTTCATTGTTTCCTTTCCCACAGTGGAATCAGTGCAATTTGGTGGGTGTCATGTTTATAATTGTCTGTCACACTTGAAAGGGATTAGATCTAATCCCCTGGATATGCCCATTTTAGCATTCCAGATATATGTATATTGTTGTTTTCTGTATGTGTGAGATTGTGTTTGATTTGGTGGGCAGTAGTGATAGTGAAATGGAGACGCTGTGCCATCTGCTGGTCAGGTTCAACACTACAGCAACAAAATAAATAAAC
This sequence comes from Acanthurus leucopareius, assembly GCA_029814765.1. Lineage (NCBI taxonomy): Eukaryota > Metazoa > Chordata > Actinopteri > Acanthuriformes > Acanthuridae > Acanthurus > Acanthurus leucopareius. The sequence goes on along the minus strand of JAQMCX010000008.1, from coordinate 6,756,510 downwards.
GCATTTTCATTGTTGCCTAAAAGCTCCACCACTATATTCAAAAGCATGTTTGCGTCTTTGAAACACCACAGTATAGTCATTTTATTGGAAACAGACAGTTTATACATTAGAATACTGGTTACAAGTGCGTTAAATCAACAGGTTGGTTTAGTAACACCAAAAATGTGTCTTTCTTTATCTGTTTGGCATGCAGCACGGGACATACAGTTGGCACTTTGAATATTCAACACACATTTTATATAAAAAGTGCTTGCTGCTGCAAGAATACAAATAGCAACCAGTTATTTTACTCTAAAAATGCAAAAGCAAAAGGATATTAAGTTCTGAACATGTGATATCTGTCAACACATAAATGTGACCCAAACAATAAACATATAATAAATATTCTTTTCATTGCATAGTTTGCAAAAGCTCAGCTGCTATTTGGATGTGCAAAGGTCAGACATAACTATAACACAACAACAGAAATCCCATCTACCAAATACTGAATCAGTAAACATGACAAACACATTTTTCCAGACTGACTGATGGTACAAAGCCTTGTTATCATGTCTTCCCATCCAGAATTCATTGCTTGTGCAGATGTCCAGAACTCAGACACAGTATCATGGCAGCAAGTCATGACACTTAACATCAGGTTTTGAGTTGCTTCAGACAAAAAAGAGCAAATGTGAGACGGTCATAAGTTCCTTTCTGTGTTTCCAGTCCTACAGAGCTCGAGCTTTAGCATGGGCCTGCAGGAGAGCAGCTGTATCTGCGTGGGAACCTTGCATGGCGATAGAGAGAGCAGTGCGACCACGCTGGAAGACAGCGAGAAAAATAAAAACAGGAAAATTAGGATCAAGACACAAGTCTTAAATCCATCCTAACCCATATATATAAATAGGTCAGCATGTCACTGTGAACCTCTTTGCATGCTGACATTAGCATTTAGCTCCTGCCCGCTAAAGTCCTGCTTGCTGTGATGTCACCTCAGTTTTTTTTCTTGCATTTATATTTTTTTTAAATGATATCATAACAGAGCTACTATGCTTAAGGTTTTACATACAGTGAACATTATAACTGCTATACGTTAGCCATAAAGTATTGTCATTGCTATGCTAACATCATAATTAGCTTAGTGGAGCCAAACAGAACTGCTAGCATGGCTAAAGGCTTAGTCTTCTTTTTTAATGTGAATAAGTTTCGAGGTGCAGAATTTAAGGTTCCAAGAACAAAAACATCAGTATGTGCAAGCTCTCATTTTCTGTCCTTAAGATAAATGGGTTAAGATTTAATTTCCTTTGACTTAGTTAATTAGTCCAATTAATCTGAGTTTGTGTCAAGGTGAAACATGTTTTAGAGTTGAGAGAGGGTGCCTTTGGTTTATTATTTTTTTTCCATCTTAAACTACTTTACAGGCAGAGCGTGTCAGACGTAGAGGAGACATTTGCATCCTCTCTTCTGCTCTCCTCCACTTGCTTCAGACTGGTAGATAAGGTACTGTTAGCGGATTAGCTCATCTCAGCCCAGGGAGATTTGTTTTACTGTAGCCCTGATTAATCCTGGGGAAAGCTCTTTTCAACTGCATCCAGACTTTCAGTCCACCCACGTCCACACAGTGTCAGTCAAAACATTCCAGCTTTCAGAAATCTAAGCTCCTTTTTGTGTTCAGTTGGTTGAATAGGAAAGCAGATATGCCATTTGTTAGAAAATATAACTGGATTTCAAAGCAGAAATGGAGTTGGAGTCATGGTACTAACTCCTTGTTCTGAAATTGAATTTAACAGGGATGCTGCCTGTCTTTTTTTTTTTTTTTTAGATTTTTTTGTCAAATTAGCTTCAATTCTTCCTACCTAATGATCGTAGACAACTAATATCACCAACAAGACAACTTAATCACAATGGCCATAGACAAAATGTCTTTATGTTTCTCTAGTCAGTAGGTTTTAATGGTTATTATTAGCAGTAACTTGTTAGTGGGACTCGCTTTTCTGCAGGATCACCTTGTCAGTCAGGGCGAGGTCACACTGGCTCCTCTCCAGCAGCAGCCTTGCGATGTGTGTGTGGCCCCTCTCGGATGCGAACATCAGGGCTGTGGTTCCCTGGCTGTCCTGGATATTAGCATCTGCCCCGCAGCTCAGCAGCAGACGAACCATCACCACTCGCCCGTGTCGCACTGCCAAATGCAAAGCTGTTTGACCCGTCTGTGGAAAAGGACAGGCAATAGAAAAGACAGAGACAGTAAAAATTTTGAGTAAAATGTGTCTGTCCAATAACAGCCCCTATTTAAATACTTTTGATTCAACGTGTCTAAGTTTAATACATTTAATCTTTTTAAGTTCAGTGTCTTACAGAAGGACACTTTAGAAGGACACAAGCATTTTTTTAATTGCACATCAAATTTGGTGAGTGTAAACAGACCAAAATAAAAAAAAAATAAATAAATTGTCAAAAATGAAGCGGCAAAAGCTAAATATCTTTATTTTTTTCCTTTTTGTGGGCCAAGTTTGAAAAACACTGCATCTTATATTTCCCATAATGCATCAAAGCTGTGTCCTTCATTTCATTAGACCCTCTCATCTGCTAAAAGCCCACATTTTAAAACTTCATCCCCATGTTCTACCAGCAAAATTAGATATAACCTTGACGATATCATTACAGTCAATATCTCAGAGTTTAGAAAGTCCCACTCAGAGCCACAGAAGAAACTATACAACAGTGTTTTTTACAGACTGAGTGTTTTTTCTCACAGGTAAACTGATTTTCATGTGTAAAATCAGTAGGTTGACGTTTTACCCTTCTGTGTGATTGTTGATTAGATGCAATCTTCCTTTCATTACTCAGAAAAGTTGAAAACTGTTAAACTCTATCTCATAAATTGCCAATTTTTCATTTAAACTGTGTTTACAGTGGTTAGCTTACCTGACTGGAGCGAATGTTAACGCTGCCCATCTCCATTAGCTTGCGGACCACCTCCATGCCTCCTGGGCCATCTGGGGCTGTGAGCGAGGCCAGCATCACTGCCGTGTAGCCAGCATTGTTCTGAAGGTTCACATCAATCATGCCTGAAAAAGCAAAGAAAAAAATAAAAACTTTCACTGTTTACAAGCCAACTAGATCTTCATCCAATAACTCTGACAAAACAACACTCTCACCTGTGTCGAGCAGCAGGCTAACGATGCTGTGGTTGCAGTGGGAAACGCTGTAATGCAGCACTGTGTTGCCGTTGTCATCAGCCAGGTTGACCAGGAAGGCCAGCAGCGAGGGCGTGGTCTTCTTCACCTCTTTCAGGTACATAGCTAACCTGCTGGCCACTGAGGTCTCTTCTGCTGCCAGACTGAACCACTTCTGAAACAACATGATCAGGGCCTTCCTCTGGAAAACAAAGCAGAACTTAGGAGAGATGCTACATTGAGATTCAGTGTTCTGAAGGATTTGGCCAACACAGTGTATATATACTGCATGTTAATATAACCCAATCATCTTGGTCGCCAAACAAATAAAAAATCTGCAAACACATCATCAGTCATAACTTTATTTGTTCTCCAATAATGTAACTGGCTCGTGCTGCAGTAAAAATATTTCAACCTCATAAAGAACACAGAGCTCATAAAAAGAACACAAAAACATAAATACACAGTAAAAAAAAAAACTCAGTAAATCAAATAATAATAAGCAAATAAGTTAAAACATTTTTCAAGTGACTACCTTCCCTTCTAGAGTAGAGGAGAGAGATGGCAGAAAGTTATAAAATCTGTTGTTTACAGCTAGTAGAAGTCTGAGGAGGTTAGCAGATGACGAAAACTGAAACTGTTGATGTGAAGGATCAATCAACCAATCACAAAGGATGGGGTCTGTTTCTTGTATAAATGTTAATTGCAAAGGTCCTGAAGAGTTTCCTGTGCAGTGCCAGTTATTTTTCTCTACCTTATTAAAGATCGATTCAAGCAAATATGACAGAAATAACTGACACGATGCCACCACACAAAGTTGATACTCAGGGTAAATAAAATCGAGCGCCCACAGTTAGGTTGCTTACCATGTCATCATTGGGGTTGTCCATGTTGTCCATGTGATCTTTGAGGAACTGACAAGCAGCCATAAAGTCTGTGCTCACTGTCTCCCTATAGGAAGGAGCATGTGTGTGTGTAAGATTCAAGAAAATAGGCAGAAAAGTTGATGTATAGCATCAGGAATAAAGGAGCTGTTCCCTGAGGAGTAAACATAACGATTAGGCTTCCCAAACAAACTCTGATAAGGCGTTTGTTCCGGTCCTCTCACCTGCCCCCGGTGGTGGTTTCTGAGCCAGACCTGCCCTCCGTCTGTTCCCCCGGCAGCTGTGGTTTCATCTTGGATGTTTTCTCGGAAGCCTCGGCTTCTACAGACGATACGCCACAATCTGCCTGCCCTGATCCTGATCCTGCTGCTCTCGATATCATCTGTCTTTCAGGGCTGGTTTGCCTCTCTCCCTCCACCCGTCTCATCTCTGGGTCTGCATCCACCTGGGCAGCAGCCATCTCCTCAGGGCCGACGCTGCTCTCATTCTGCTCGCTCTGGTTCACACAGAGCTGCCCTACCGGATTTTCACTTTTTTTGCATCTTTAACAAAAGATGGAAAGAAAGAAAGAAAGATAGAAAGAAAAAGAAAGAAAGAAAGAGAGCATAGCAGGGCAGGAAATTAAACAAAACTGTAACCGAAATTCTGGTGGCTGTTGAAACTGAATCTTCCTCAAAAAATACACTCCTTTTGATCTGAATCTGTCAGCATTTACCGCATGAGGAATCAAAATTAAACCCAACCAACCATTTTCCCCCTGCAATGTCTGAGTTGGCTCACTTCTGAACAAGACAAACAGTTTTGGAAGAGATTCCAATGCATTATTCATATCATATGGAGCAGGATAATTCAATCAATATTTAGAATACAAATCCTTCAAAGCTTCAAAGCTGGAAATCAAAGAAAAAAAGAGATGAAGATGAGGAATAAAAGAGATGCCTGTGTTGAGTCTCACTGTAACTCACGAATGATTTGTCTTTTACAACATTTAAACCAAACATTTGTCATATGTTGTAGTAAAAGTGAGTCAAAAACCACCCTGAATCCCAGGAAAGTATCTTGAAAACAGTCTCCTCCACCCTTTCCATCTCCTCTGACTAATCTGATTCAGAAGTAGTAAATAACCTCTAACTGGAAGCTTTGGGAAATGTTGACTGGATTGTAGCCTGACACATGGGAGTCACCGCTTTTCTCCTCTAACTGACAACTTAAGAGGGAGTGGCATTCATCTTTCAGTCCTAAATTATGATGTTTTTCTCTGTCAGAACCAAACAACAGTAGCTTGAATGACCTCAAGCTAGTGTGTCTGTCATCCAATACTATGGTTTCAGCAATAATCATAACTCTAAAGGCTGCTGGAGTCAGAGAGTTTTTCACTAACCCTTCATTAACACCCTCAGAATGTGGGCTTTTTGACGTCCTGGCGCATACGTCCATCCCCACCGCGGATTTAGAGGCTATATGGAAGATAAACAAAAAGAACATGATGAAATCTCAAAACAATTCTTATGATGAAATAAGTATTTTCATGGTTCATGGCTTTTGTTAATTTTTTGACACAACCACCTCCTAACAAAAGCTAACACAGAGACAAATGCTAAGTTAGAATTGTTTCCATTGATGAATACGGATAAAACACACAACAAAGCCTCTTTTTTTGCCTTTATAGGTTAACGGTAGGTCTGAAAAAATCTTGGTGTTGCATCCACCACAGCAAATTGCAATAGAATTTGATTTTCAGTATAAACTTTCAAACTGTAGCAAAAGAACAGATTAAATCAGCAAAAACTATTTTAACAAGCCATCTGTGTGGTGAGGTAAATGTGGGGATATAACTTAAAACACATTTAGCAACTTTTGAAGATGTATAGTGTTTCCTCATTGAAATTACAATGAGCTTGTGGTTTTTCCTTAAAGGCCAAAGTCCACACATAAACTCCTTCTTATTCCTGTGTCAGGATATCTGTGAAGCTGCCACAGCTGTTAGCACTGAGAGCAACTTAAAAGCCTCCTCTGCTCAAAAAGGTGTTTTTCCCATGTTTATGTCCCAAGAAATGTCAGATGTAGACTACACTGATTTGCACCTGTGTAAAGTTTGTTGTTGGAAAGATGTTTTCACATTCCTCCGCTAAAGGAGGACATTTCTGTGCACTTCCTTTCAAATCTTCAATCAAAAGTTTCCTTTAGCTCGCCATCTTGAAGCACACAGCTCCCCTGATGGTCAACTGAATGCAAGCAGGGGTGGTGGGCAGAGCACAAAGACTGTGATTAGATCCACAATTTTGTAATGTGCAGGCTTTGCACAAGTTAGGTTTTGGCAAGTTAGGTTTAGTTTTCCAAACATGCTCACTGTAGATTTGTATTACTTCTTTTTTGACTGGCTTAGACTAGCCTGCAACTTGCTGACTATTTTAGAACGCAATCTTTTCCATCTCCACCATCTATTCACACTTGACATGGCAAGTGACCTTAACCCTGTACTATGGCCTCTAATTGTACAAATGTAAACAAGTTATTAGCGGTCACCTTTTTTTGTGTGCTGATTTTGACATTTTAAAGCCAGAACACAAGTCCCCACATTCAAACATTCCACCAGATCAAGTTTGCCCCCGAGTAACCGCCTATGATGATTATAATTGGTTTAAAGAAATACAAACAAGCCAGAGCGGCTTTCACCCCCCCACACCAGAGTGATACAGCCAGAGCTTTCTCCAGCACTGGCAAAGCACGGAAACAAAGTGTGCAGAAAGGTCCATCAGCGAATACCTCTTTTTTGAATGTGTGAGATTTACATTGTCTTTGCATGCTGGGATTTCTAACACACAAGAACTCTACGTTGAGAACCAAAAAAATTAAAGCAGTTAAAAAAAACTTAAAACCAGCTGCAGTGGAAACTGGTTAAGGTCAACAAACCATGAGCTCCAGTGTAATAACAACAAGTCAACAAATATGATTCTAAGCTAAAGCTAAAGTTTTCACAAGGCAGATGCCATTTAAATCAATACAAAGTGTTGTGGAAAAGATACAGACGGAGGAAAACCATCCATAATATCTGCGTAATTAAACTATATATTTCACCACTTAAGCATTAGATGGATAAAATCTACCTCCATGTTGAATCTTCTCTCCATCGCTGTGTCCATGCAGGGTGTAGTAGGAGGTCAGGATGTCAACAAGTCCCATCATCTCTTGCTGCAGAGAGTTGACTTTGGGGTCCGGGTGTTTCAGGGGTTTACTCTCCTCTCCTGATGGATGGCCTGAACACAAACACTCCCACTGCTGATCCAGGAGCCTCTTGATCTTACTGATGTGGTGGATGACCACTGCTGTATCTATACCATCATCTGAAGCATCTCCATTTCCAACAGACACCGAATGGCTCCTCTCAGAAGGATCAACAACAGAGTCTTGTTGTTGACTTGTTTGTCCATTTGTGGTCACAGTCCTTACGGTGATGGATGTGTCCGGTCTTTTTGACTCTTCTTTAAATGGTTCAATGGATCTCACAACCACCTCATCTCCATCCTGATCTACCACCACTCTCTCTGCACGAACCCACACACCAGGATTTTTAATAAGGTGCTCTATCTTCCCATCTTTCTTTCTGCTCTCCTCCTGCTGCTCTTTCAGCAGACCTAAGGCCTTCTGGAGCTCCAGGCCGGTCTCGTGGAGCTTTTGCTCGAGCACAGCTACCTTCGCCTGCAGGGATGTCACTGTCAGAAGCTCATCTAGATCTGTACTAGTCCTCCACTCATGTGTTGGATTAGAGTCCTCCTTACTGACGCTGTGATTTCTATGAAACATGATATGGCTTTCATGCCGAGGCCTTTTGATGTCCACTGTGCCCATTTGGGGTGAGCTGTAATGACTTGCTGTTCCATTCATCGAGGGGGATGTGTTACTCAAGCCCAGACGTAGCCTTTCCCTTTCCTCCTGGAGGATGCAGATCTGCGCCCTGAGCTCTGGAATCACCCGCATCTCCATCTCCAGCTCCCCAACACGTTCCAGGGCTTCTCTAAGGCGTCGCAACAGCCCTGAGCAGTCCTGAGGTGTGGGGCTGTCTGTGGAGTAGAAGATATCTTCACATGAGATGTTTCTTCCCCCAAGGCAATCTCTGGAACTTCGCAGGCTCCCAGGATCGTCAGTGGATTCTGATCCCTGTCTCAGCAGCACTGTGAGAGGCAGACTGGAGGCACGGAGGAGATGAGGTCTGATGTGCTCACCTAGAGGTTGCTCATCGAACTCCTTGATTCTGGCCTCCATCTCAGTGAGAGATTTGAGCTTTGTGGGAGAAAGAGGCAATCTGTGATCATTTCCCCAGGAAGTGTAGCCATAGTGATGGGCGTCTGAGGGTCGGGACCTGGGCCCAAGAGCTCCAGTAGAACCCCAGGGGCTCTGACGGTAGCCAGACCCAGAAGGGTTGAGGTGCCTGGGGAGAGTGCTTGGTCGAGGGCCCCTGCTCCTGCGTTGGATGGGGACTCTTTTGATTGTGTTGCCTTTCTCTATGTCATCAACATATTTTAGAAAGTCGAGGTCAAGTCGAAAGCCATAAGGGGTTTCCACAGAGTACGGGGGCTTTCCTTTGACTCCATTCTCTGTGGCTTTATGAGGCAAGATACTCCCTGTAAACATTTAAAAAAAAATTAAAATCCATTCCAAATAAATTCTAACAAAGTAAAATTCTGTTAAAAGTTAAGAGTTGGAGGACTTTTTTTTTTTTTTTTTTTACCATTTTGTTTTTCCATCATTTTCTTGTCTTCAGTTCAGTCCAAACAATTTGTTGTCACATTATCTGCTTGGACCTTTGGTATCTGTCAAAACATACAAAATAAAATCAAATAGACAACTGAATTGAGGGAGAAGCAACATGTTAAACACATTAGGGCATTTTCACAAGTGGCACAAGTGGTTTTTATGAGGTTATCTAATAAAATAATGAATACAGTCATGATGTCTGAGGGAGAAAACAGATGAATTTCAGCACCAACATTTACTTGAGGTCTAGCAGTGGTATTTTGGGTGGGAGACTAAGTCTTAATTTTATGACCAGCTGGAAGATCACTCTGGACAGAAATAGTCCTTTTCTGTACTTTCACGTGTACCCATAGCGCAAAGCACATAACACACTATTACGTTCAAGTGTTCCCTCTCTATTCTTTCTTCTCATTCTCTTCTTTTCCCAAAGTCTTGTGTTTTTTCTCACACTCTCACTGCTTCATTTCTTCCATGCATCAGGCTGCTATTATTCAACAGGGGCAGGCCTGATGTTCACTTGATTACAGCCCTGCCATCCAGGACGAGAGCTGAAAATAGCTTACGTCTGTTTAGCCCAGCAGCTATGGTCAGCGGAGGAAAATGTACTCCTACAGATACAAATACAGACAACCATTGTTGTGAGTCACTGCTTTCCTCTCTCTCTGCTCTCTGAGCCTCCCACTAGGTCTGCAGTCGTCCTTCAGATCCTTAGTTTACTTTTAACTAAACTGTCTATAGCTTCTGCCCTCTGATTGTGTTGACTCTCTCCTCTTCCTCCAGGCTATATGATAGAGAACAGTCTCTACACTAAGTTGTCGTTGGGGGGGGGGGGGGGGGGGGGGGGGGGGGGGGGGGGGGGGGGGGGGGGGG
>JAQMCX010000008.1:6727530-6746521 GCA_029814765.1 Acanthurus leucopareius | reverse complement strand
GTTCAGCTGGGATCTGTACTTTGTCTTCAGAGCAGCAACACCAGAGAATGTCGTGCTAAACAGTGATCACCCAAGACGCAGCAGTGTGAAAGTGCCACTGCCACCTACTGTAGCACATATGCAATTACACTTTCTTCTGGTACGGAAATGAAAAAGCAAACGGTAGTTTCACCGGGCATGTTCCCCGGGGTCACACACGCCACCCCTGGCATTTGCCTGTCTTGACTTAAACATTTGAGTGCGAAGACTTGAGACTTGTTGTGACTTATGAAACAAAGACTTGGTCTCACCTCTGCTACCTCATAAAGAGAGCTCAACAAAATGACTGATTGGGTTTTAGTTACGTATTCATTTTCATTTTCTTTTTATAAGCGGCCTACTTTTTCCCACTGCTTCTGGTTTCAGTGCTAAGCTAAGCTAACCTAAGCTAACAGTCTCCTGGCTGTGTCTTCATATCAACCTACAGATGTAAGAGTTGTATCTTTCTTCTCATCCAGGTCTTGGGATGCAAGTGAATCAGTGTATATCCCAAAATGCAAACCCGTCTTTAACTTGCCCTTAAATTTTTGTAGTATAAAAAAATCAGACTACTTCATTAAAATTTCAGATGCTGTAAATATAAAATTTAGAGACAGAAATTTAGTGTTTGAGGTACTGAAAAATGTATTCAGCCAAAATTTCACAAAAGATCCAAAAGCGGCTCTACAAAAAGTAAACAGTTATATGAGAGGGCATTGAAGAAAAGGCTTAAAAAAATCTTACAATTATTGCTGATTTGATTACCTTTTTCTCTCTGTGTCTACTTCCTTGCTCGTGTTTTATTTGTTAGAAGAGATGGGCAGAACAGCCGGGTCCAATGTCTTTTCCTGGGCAGCTTGGTCTCAGGTTATTTAGACTGGCTCTTCATCATCATTCTCTCTCTCTTCCTCTCTCTCTCTTTATATCAGCACTGCCTGCTTGGTTTGGTTTGCTTAGTCCTTGTTTTGCCTCCACCACTTCATGAAAACATCCATCACTGCCTCCAAATCTGACCATCAAAGACTTCAGATTAATTTATCATGTTGCTTTTGTTAAAAATAAAATTCAAAAACTTGTGTGGTCTCCCTCTTTGTCTAGCTCACCAACCCTGTGCTGTTACACTGCACAAGCTGTGAATCAATACACTGTTTACCTTCGTTTAAATCAAAGTTTTCTTTTACTTAAATGTTGAATCAGTTGTTGCAAATGAAATCAAAACTAAGTTGAAAAAAGAGGCAAAAGTGTGCATTTTCGAGCATTTATTTCCTGCTTTCTGACAAACAAAGTGCAATCCAAATTGCTGTGGCCCACAAGCTTCTTACACATAAACACAGACATGCTGGTAAACGTCTTTCCGACCAAGTTACCACAAAGGAAACAATATAGCAGAGTTAGGCTCAGGGCAATTCCCAGGAGTCATTGCCTAACTCCCTCCACATTTCTGTGGCACAGGTTTTAATTGTGTACGCTTGAAGCAGCAGGCCCACCTCACAGGAAACCCAAGAAATGAAACGTAAAATATTTGCCTTGCCCCAAACAGGCCCCAGTCAAACACTGCACAATGCTACAGCACTGCTGCCTCCAACACACTGAACTCAATCCAAAGTCAAGCATCAGAGGGAGTTTCACTTTTTTTCTTGAGTTTTTTAAATCAAGGATTTCTTTGTATCCAGACTAAGGTTCTGTTTTATTTCAGTTTAGGAGATGTCTCAGCTTTGTGAGTGTCCTTTATTTTGGTTCTTTTCGTTTTTCTGCTCCCACAGCAGCTGCTCTCCTCCTCTGGGTGAATGTGTCTCTTCTCACGGGGACCTTTTAGACTTCCTGCATCAGCACAAATCTCATAATCACAACATTTCTATCCACATGATTCTTCAGCAAAGCCACAAATTACATACCAACTCATAAAAGAAAGAAGGGTGACCTGTCAATGAAGGAAGGATGAATGCATGAATGCCTGAGATAAGAAATTGGTTTAGATTTCAAATTAAAGTCAGCAGGTGGTAACTTTGGTTTACGCACTAATGGTGCTTGCAAAAGTGTTCAGTTTTAGCCAATTCACACTAGTAGCATGATTCCTGGTTGTGGCCATGTTGTCTCATCTGTCCACCACTTTGGTCCAGACCAACATATCTCAATAACTACTGTATGGGGTGACATTTTGTATGGAAATTCGTGTCCCTCTGAAAATGAATCTTCATGAATTTGGTGAACCCCTAATTTCTCACTTAAGACCACCATGTGGTTGACATTTGTTGTTTTGATTAAATTGTAAATGCATGAGTGAAAATCACGAGTGACACATTAGTTTGAATTACCAAATACCAACAAAGCTACTGACATTTCCATCAGCCCAGCTGTAATGTACTGTGTCCATGAGGCTAATTAGCAAAAAGTAGCATGCTAATACTCTGAAATAAGAAAATTAAACTAGTAAACATTATATCTACTAGACATCAGCATGTTAGGATTGCCATTGTGTGCCGTGCCATGATGTTAGCATTTAGCTCAAAGAAGCGCTGAGCAGAAGTGAACTGCTGCAGCTTTTTTACAATCATGGAAACACACACACACACAGTCTTTAATGTTTTTGTTTCCATGAGTTCGTGTGGGGTGAACTCGCAGAGTCAATTAGGATACTCTGTCCTATTGTCCCAGCCAAGAACACACTTACCACTTTTTGACACTGCTATAAAGTGTGGAAGCCTGACTTCTAAATTTGATACAGTGAGCTGAGCGAAAACCTGAACTTGAGTCTGAACAGTGACATTTAAAGACAGTGTTACAGAGCTCTGCCCATTCACTGTGTCTGTTTCACAGAGCCGGTCCATCTCTCCATACAGAATGAATATCAACATGTTTCTCCGTCTATGTTCTGTTTCTGGAAAAATATCATTCCTCTCACCCACTTTTTTGGCTTAACAGACCACAGTTTTTTTTTTCCAGTGCATAACTCTCAACTTTGTCTTCTGTTCAGAGTTGATTTAGAAACCAAAGCCAACTGTTTGGTCTCAAGCTCCCTTTTTCTCCCCTCGCTCCGCCTCTCTCTTTTATTTTCTCTGTCAAAATCACATTTCTCAGTCACTGTCTCAATAAAGACTTCTTAGAAATCCCACAAGTCCTGCAATCTATTTTTTTTTTCAGTTTGTATGTTTTTTGTCGTGAGACTCCGGACCTCTGAGTTGGAGTTGTCCTGGTTGGAGTCCAACAGCAACAGGGTCAGATTTGCATTGTGGCATCCAGCCTCTTTGTGTGGTATGTGGGGGATGAGACAGCTGCCAGGGGCTTCACACAGGCAAGAAAGCTGTGGTATGTTAACATGGCAAAGTTAAAATAGAAAGTGTGTTGCCCTGTGTGTGTGTGTTTGTGTGTGTGTTCAAGTGGACATGTGTGTTTGTGTTGGTTCAAGCGCATTTCTGTGCAGTATTTATATATATATAGGTGCAATAAAATGTAAATTTAATTAAACATTTTACCTTAAAAAAAGGAAGATTTATTCTTCTGAAAAGTCCAATTGGTATTCAGCCTCGGCTCAGAGGTCCACTCCACACAATTTGTTTAATCACTTTAGAGTCAAAAGCTTTTCTGACCCTGAATTTAGATCAGTCGGTCCCAGACTGGAGACTTTCAAGGTCAACATTCAGCATCTTGGCTTTGATTAACTATCCGTTCCAACGTTTCTCCCCCGCCTGAGATATGAGATGAATATTAAAGCAGATCTTACCTTGTGACATGTGCTCAGCAGTCTCTTCCACTTTGTGTTGCTGATGTGAGGGCGTGTTTGTCAGACAGTCCACTACAGTCTGCTCTCAGCTCAGCTCAGCTCAGCTCAGCCTGCCTGTCTGTCTCCTGAGCAGGCAGGGAGGTGTTGTCAGGGAAAGTGGCATGCCGCGGCTGTTTGGTAAATGCCAGTGTGCAGCCCCTGCCATAACAGAAGCTGGTCCTGCCTGTGTGTAAAAGAGAGGACGGAGCAGGGAGGGGCTTTTGAACATGCCTTCCTACTGTTCATCGAGACTGACAAGTGGGAGACTAGACACACAGAGCCGCACCCACTCCTTCAGAGGGCAGCCAATGGGAGTTCAGAGGTGTAGCCGGCTGAGGAAGACAGCAGCGCATCTGAGATCCTGAAGACAACATGTCAAAATATGGAGCATCTGGTATGACGGAAGAGAAAGCAGCAGAGTCACCTTACTGTTTACCATCCATAATCCTCTCAGATAACATCAGTGACCTCACAGTGCCTCACAGACCCCACAGACTCAGAATGTGTAACCGAACCCAGTGTTATGTGGTCTCTGTCCTCTGTAACCAAATGAACGGTGGGGGGAGCAGAGGGCTCGGTGTCATCCATGAGGGTTAATTCTCTCAGTGCATGCCTCTCATTCTTTATGGATCCTCTTTCAGCCCCTACCCAGCATCTTTCTTTGGGGCACCACAAGCATGATGCCAGGAAAGCCTTCCCTCTTCTCTTTATAAGTACAGGGGACATTAAGTGAACACCTGTCTGGTCTGATGATCAATTGTTAATCACCAGATTTGTTGAGAAGAAGTAAAAAAATATGTCTTTCAGCCATGTCAACAGCAATGTCTGCTGAACTGTTTGTCTGTCTGTCATTTTCTTCCAGTCTAAAGTACCTTGACAACTATTGGATGGATTGCTGTGAAATTTTGAGACATTTATGGCACCCAAATGATGAACCTTATCGGTTTTAATGATCCCCTCAATTTCCATTTGGTGCCATCAGCAGGTCAGAGTCTTTTCTTTGTCATATTCAACTTCTAGAAGTATTGGCATAAAGTTTGGACTGCTGAGATTTTTTTTAGACATTCATAGTTCCCAGAGGCTGAATCAAACGACTTAATTCACCACTCAAATTTTTTCTAGCGCCACCATGTGGTTCACAACTGTCAGGTACAGATTCAGTGTACACTAAGGGTATACTGCTGTTTAAGCAATTAAATCAGAATTTCATTGATGGATTTTTAAATAGAAGAGAGAAATATTACTTAATAAATTATACTGAGATTTGGTAATGGCTCATTTCAACCAACTGCTCTTTTCTTCATTTTACATCACCTGCATTTTTCTAATAAACAGAGAAGGAGCAACCTCTTCTGCCTGGGACCAGCCTCCTCATTGCTCTCTTAATAGCTTTCTCTCCTCCGCATTATGTTTATTTTATACCTTATTTTACGGTAAATCTTTCTACTTTCCTGTCTCCATCTCTTTTGGTTGTGTACATGTTTGCATTGAGGTGAGAATGGCTCAGTTACTCTCCTCAAGCCAAGATAAGTGTTTTCCCATCATGAGCATCCCACGGTGTGTGCCGTATAGTGAAAGCTGTTTATCACAGTAGCATCCAGTTCCATAAACTGGGCGATGTAAATGAACTGTATGACATGATGAAGCGGGGAGAGGCTCACACAGAACTGCAACCTCCGCCTTGTGCCCCACCATGGATGGAAAAGGAATTAGCAAGAATTAGCAAGAAATTCTCCTTTTCCATTACCAAAGCAGACAACTGACTCCGAGAGGGATTGTGGTTTGAGTGAGAGAGAGGGAGAGAAAAAAAAAAAAACTTTATAAGACCAAATGGCTGCTGACAGACTGACCACATACTGCAGAAAACTTGGCAAAAGGGCAAAAATGTTCTCAAAGGCAGTTTAAATGAAAGATTTAGAGCTTCATCACATCTGAGGTGAAATGTGGGGTGTACATTTATTTTGTAATCTACTTAAAATATTAGCTGAAATATGAGTAGTTAATCATTAACTTGTACAAATAGATATTTTGGGCCACAAAGTGAAATGCATAAGGCATGAGGCTTGCCGGCTGCAGGGTAATCATTTTCCACCCATTTGATTGTTTTTTCTTGTGGAAGCTGCCTCCTGGTGGAAAACAGAGCTGGGAGTAAGTTCAACATTGCCAAGAGGCAGGTCCTTTTTTTTCTTCTTTTTTTTTCGCAAAAACCATGTGATATTTTTGGAGGTTTGCACAGTGTTCACTGAAGTTTTTTGTCAATGAAATAACCCAGAACATCTTACCACTCTTACCAGCAATATGAATCAGTGAATGTTGTCTCATCAGTAAATGGTGAATTATGCTGTTTTACTTTTGTCGATGATTTTTGAAGAATTGAACATTTGAGTAATGACACAAAACGGATGGAAAAGTTGAAGTAGTTTCCTCAAACTAAAGGTCTGTCAGTCGACATCTTCCCCAATTTAATATACGTTATGTAACTGTGGCTTGTGGTCAGGGGAGTTACAGGTTGTGCTGTAGCTGCATTGGCCGACTGAAAGAGTGGAAGTTGTCATGTAACAGTGAGCTATGAATCCGTCCTTTTGACCGGAAGGCCACGGACCCTTCATAACTTGGGTTTGTAAAAATTAAACAAGCTTCAATCTTAGGTAAAGCAGCTGGAACTCATTTTTATTTTACAAATGTGAGTTTTGGGACATCAGCCATTCACTTTACTGTTGACATTAAGATGTGGGCTCTGTTGGATGTGTTTCAGGAGAGGATAATCACCAGCTGATCTCCAGTATTTTAGATAATCCTTGCATAAATTTCTGGAACATGCAAAACAACCACAGATGCTCAGAAGAAAGAAGCTCCTCCTTCCTCTGACTCAGATCTGTTGGTAAAGTCAGTGCCCCTAAAGTCAAGATTTGCTTTTTGTCAAATCACATTTTTTTCAAATCATCCACTGACTTGTTTACTTCCTTTTTATGACAGAACAACAAAATCTGACTCATGAAGATGAGGGTATATGTCATTATGAGAGTTCATGTTCATGGGTTCAATTAATATTAAATAAATACTGTTTTTAATACTTTGAATGTTTAAATCACATGGTCTACATAACAAAAAATAGTAATAAAATTAAATAAAAAGGCTGCAGTAAATGTGGATAGACCAATATTCACAGCAATTAATTTGTCTATGGCAGTTTGGATAATCATGTATCTGATCTGAATGTGTAGTAGATACATAGTAACCTATGATGAAATAGTTTGAGTTATTAAATAATATTTAGCAGCAGCCAAGAGAAATAAAGAAATCAATAACAGTTGATTATACAACTAAATCTGCTCATGTTACTGCGTCAAAGTTGAGAGAGTCCCACAAAGAAAATCTGACTAAATCACATTTAGTCCAAAGTCTAGAGAGAAAAATGCATCTGTTTAAGAAAATAACTGTCAATATTAGGTCCTAAATGAAGAGGGAAGAACACTGCATACTGCAAAATTGTTTCCATGTTCAAAGCAAATGAAACACAGATCAGTTCAGTGTGTGTATAATATGCACAAAACAATCCAGAGGAGGATGAATACGTGTTGCAGGAGACTTGCCTCAGCACCCTGCAGCAGGAGCCGCTCAGGCTGGGAGCCTTGTCGAGACTAATGGCTGCTAGCAGGAAACAACACTTCAGGTGCCTTCATTTTCCCCCTGAGGACGATAAAGACAGCTTTGATGATTCTCTGCAGCTGCATCGGATCACAGTGCTACAACTATGGGCTACAGGCTTCATGTGGGAACATTTAGACACCAGGTCACAGTGTGTGTGAGAGACTTATATATATTGATACTTGTATGTATGTCATGCTATAAATTCACATGGCAACTTGACACTTCTGTAATTGCTCTAAAGAGAATTTGGCAACCCTCAAAGAGAAAGTAATACAGCTCAAAGGTTCTGCGGGGTAAGTTCTTATTTTACAGCAGCACAAAAAGCACAATGAAAGTTTAAGAACAAATATAAATATAACTAAGTAATTAAAAGTTATAAATAGAACATGAAAGTAGTGTAGTGTTGTCATGATTTGTAGTTTGAGTTTGGTTACTTCCTGTTTTATTTTGTTTACCTTGTCTTGTCTCTTTCATCTCCCCATGTCCTGTCAAGTTTCCCTCCTTTTATGATTACCTGCCCCGTCTGAATAAGTCTCACCTGTGCTGATCGTCCCACCTGTGTCTCATTGCTCCCAGTGTGCATATAGTCTGCATGTTTCCTCTTTGTCTGTTGTGGTTCTCTGGTTCTGTTTATTCCCTTATCCTGTTTCTGTGTCATTGTCTCAATGTCCTGCTTCATTTCCACCTGCTTCCCAGTTTTTTGTTTTATTTTTAGTTTAAGTATTTTCTTAGAATTGTTTGGATTTCGTTTTACTGCCTTTTACTCCTGTACTTTTTGAATTGTATCAGCTTCACCACTAAAGCTTGCCTTTAATCAGTTATTCCTTGAGCTCTTTTGGGTCCTTTTTGTATCCTCATCTGTGACAAGTATACAGCAATAATTTAAAATGCATTCGTGTAGGCAGTAGAAAGTATTCGGGTTGCTCATCTCAGTGTGAAACAGCAGAAA
The DNA here is from genome assembly GCA_029814765.1 of Acanthurus leucopareius. NCBI lineage: Eukaryota > Metazoa > Chordata > Actinopteri > Acanthuriformes > Acanthuridae > Acanthurus > Acanthurus leucopareius. The sequence continues at coordinate 6,738,143 of JAQMCX010000008.1, read as the reverse complement.
ACCCCTGGCAAAGAAAAAAATACAATTATTCCTTTATCTCAGATGCTTTTAGTGCAGTCAACAAACCTCAAACAGAATTAAAATGTAACAGTGTAAGTTGTGCTCTGTGAATGAACTGAACTGAACTGCTGTGTAGTTGAAAGATCTCTGTCCTGTTTGTGATGTTTTTATCTTGTGGAGATAATTGTGTTTCTATTTTCCTGGTTGGGACTGAGCATAAAATTTTCCTGCTCATTGGTTGGAAGCAGACAAACTGTTGCCTCATTAAGAGATAATCAGGGATAAAATTTGGCATTGACCATGTGAACGACATTGACCTTCTTTCTGTGCACAAGAGACTAGATGACGATCATTCACTCCCCTCCCAGGATTATGACACGCCCCCTTTCCCACCTCATGGTCCTATTTTTTTCTCTGTAGATCTGACATGGCTGCTCTGTTAGACTTTTCAAAAACATGGGCTCTGTATGCCTCCATACATTTAGATTCTAGGGAGAAACGCCCCTTAAAGTAAGTTAGGACTGTTTACTGTGCACACACACACTGTGGGGCTCAACTATGGTCTCATATGGGTAGTTAACATTTAACAGAGGAAACAGGGGTCATCAGTGTGTGTGAATAGGCGGTATTATCTCATCTCATACAGTACTCCTACTTTCAACTGCAACTGCATGGACTGTGTGCCACAATCCATCCATTGTTTTCATATATATTGTGTTTGTTTGTGTGTGTTTGTATCAGAGTTAAAGTTAAAGCAGTAGTGTTGCAGAAATACAGGTTGATCTTTTTTGCAGGCTATTGAATGAAATAATGTTTCACTGCAGGTATAACAACTCTCTTTGTAGCTTAATTTCATTTTTAGCAGCATCTGTTTCTTCCCTAGAGAAATTAAATGCAGCTATACTTGAACAGCGTCTGCACACAACCACTGTTGGATCAAAAAAGAAAAAAAACAGAATGTTGTAGACCACAGACTTGAAAGGCGTACCTCACAATCGATCCTACATGCAAACAAAGTCTTCCTCCAATTTAAAAACAAACCAGCCATGCAATAATGAGAGATCAGCCATGGCTTCAGCTCAGGTACCTGCAGGTCAGTCTATGTCACACTGTCCCAGCTGAGAGGAAACCAGCCTCACACAGACAGTGAATACACATTTGTTATTTTTTTTAAACTGTGGCTTATTTTTGATGAAGGAGTAAACAGAAGAACATCAAACAACTTCCCTGTTTAAAGTGAACCTGGTGGGTGCATGTGACATTTTCCGTTGGATTGGGCTGTACATGTTCATTACATAAAATATCCATAATGCATTAAAACATTTAACAATATGTCAATACATTGCTAAATCCTTTGATTTCCTTAATGAAGTTTGATTTTTCACTAAACCTTCCAATTGTTCATAATATTATTTGCTGAAATTTGAAACAAGCTGAATTTAACCACCTTTCAACAGACCGAGCAGGGAAAAATTGCATCATCCATGCAGATATTGATTGGACAAGCAGGTTAATCAGTGACCTGATTCTGGACGATGTATAAAGCTCTTCCTCACTCAGCCGGACTTTGTCCTGTCACAGCAGAGGGACAAGGCTGCCGGTTGTTCCCCTGACATCACACAGCTGGAGAAGCAACACGACAACAACAACATGAGAATTACACTGATTCCCTCGTTGTTTCTCCTGGCTGCAGCCTGTGTCCCTGCTCTCTGTGCCACATTGGATCAGCCTGTCCTCCAGCCGGATCCCCCGGTCGAATCCCGTTCCCGGTTTGCTGCTCTGGACGACGTGCGTCTCCTGGCAAACGGCCTCCTCCAGCTGGGCCAGAGCCTGCGGGAGTTTGTGCAGAAGACAAAGGGACAGATTAATGACATCTTTCAAAAGCTCAACATTTTTGATCACTCTTTTTACCAGCTGTCAGTGCTCGCCAGTGAGATCAAAGAGGAAGAAGAGGAGCTGAAGAAGACCACCGTCGTCCTGAAGGCCAACAATGAAGAGATCAAGGGTCTGTCTGATGCAATCAGCTCCAAAGTGGACAGCATCGAGCAGGAGAAGAGTCGCCTGCAGGACAAGTTGGAGGGCCTTGAGCACAGGCTGAGCAGTCTGTCACACAGCTTGATGACGAGCGAACAAGTGGCAGAGATCAGAGGCCTGAGGGTCAGTCGCCTGTTTTTAGAAAAGGAAACTGGACTTGGATTTTTTTTTTTTCATCGCTGGGGAGGAAATGCAGCTAAATGACCATTTAGATCATGCAACATTAAACACTAAAACCTTTACACATGAATTCCTTTTGGGCAAAAAAAAGGCATTTTCTGCAATTATCTTTTGCTATGTGAGAACATAGAGCTGAAAGATATTGAGTTTCAACATAAATCTCTATTACTCACACTGACAATGCTAAAATGTCATTTGTTAAATATAAGATGAAGGCAAGTGGTAAATATGGTGCCAAGATTTGCTTTCTGAATATCAAATGACTATTTAGAAAAAAGTCAAAATGCATATTTATTCTTTACTATGCTTTTTTTGCTTTTTAAAACACAAATAACACCTTTCTATAACAGTCCCTGTGATCTTGACCTTCTCATCAGGAGGTGATTCACACTCAGGAACAGAGCATCACAGAGCTGCTGAAGGCTGTGAGGGAGCAGAGTGAGCAGCTCAACCACCAGAGGTTTCAGATCAAGGTTCTGGAGGAAAAGGTACATTTAAGAGGCTGTAGGAAACTTATCAGGGCATGAGACGGAGTTAAAAAAGAAGGTAGGATTATAGATTTTGTGTTTCTGCTGTGGATTGGTGGCCAAATTGCTTAGGAAAGCAGTGAGGAACAGCCCATTACAATGTCTCACCAAGATGTACTCTTTCAAAAGAAAATTTTGAAGTAAAAAAAAAGAAACAAACAAAAAAAAACTCAATCAGTTATGATTGATTTAAAAAAAAATTATTTGCATAAAGATGCCTTTCCTTTTGATGTTAAATGCTGCCCTTTTTGGAAGCCAGCTTTCAGGGGAAACATTTTTAACACATTTGGCAATGAAACTAAAGCATCACATAATTAATTGGACAGATGGAGGGACATATGATTCCATACATTCAGGCTACAGCATCATATACACCATATTTTTTTTAATGAAGAGGCATAATCCAGGGAAAATATTACAGTGCTCAAGATTGTTAGCAGCCTCAGATTTACTGCCATTCACTGACTGTTTACTTTGCAACTCTTTACTAAAAATCAGTAAGAGTGTGGAAATCTAATGTTATTATTATTATTATTATTATTATTATTATTATTATTATTATTATAGTATTTGTAATATTGTGGGGGAGGTTGTTGCTTTTAAGTCAGAAAAATGGTCCAAAAAATGGTAATAATTCTCAGGTCTTTTTTTAATACATAAAATTAAATAAAGATTTCAACCACCATCCCCACCACAGTAACACTCATACAGCCCCCATTCTGTCAGACGGATTCCATTCAAATAGGGTTTTTAGTTTGTTGCCGTGCAGAAGTATGCATTTTTCCAGAAACTTCATACGAATATTTTGCCAGCTTTTTGAGTAATGAGCTGTCATCATCATTGCATTGCACTGAATTTGCTGGTAGAGAGAAACTGTTATGGTGTAATGTTACTATATAATTTGGACTTTAAATCTTTGGAGGCTGCAGACATAATAAAGGAGCTGCCCATATTTTTAATAAACTCAGCCAGTGCTTCGATGATATTATACTTTTTCTTGATGTGAGAGATCAAAATTAATTTTGTTACTCTCATAAAATATTTCAAAAACTTTAGAAAACTTTTACTTTTGCTGAATAACAACCTGAAATTTATTATGTATGGAATGACTATTTGATTCACAGTATTTCTCCAGAGTCAGAGGATTATGTCTGCAAGCTAAAGTGTTTCCCTGACTATGTCCCCCAGTTTGCAGCCAACAAATTGACCCAGGAGACCGCTGATAGGATGCCTGAAATCTTCAACAGCGAAGCACCAACACTCACCCCTTACCTGCCCCCAAGCTCCACCAGCACCACAGAAATGATGAGTAAGAGGGATGATAAAATATGAGGAAATGTTGAGAGTGATTTATTACTTTTACCTGTAATACAGTTTATCAGCAGGCATGAAAAGTATGTACTGATTCTTACTGAGTAAATATTATTTAAGAATTTATCCAGACAATTTTAGACAGTTTCCTCCCTCACATGTATACAATTTCCTGCATTTACATCAATTTACTTTAACAATTTCAGCATTTATCATAATTATTCTTTACCTATTTCCCGCTAATGCTGCTGTTATGAACTGTTGACCTTGTGGTGAAGAGTGTACTTGTTTGTTTTGGATTGACAACTTTGGGGGAATTTTCAAGTCTGACATAACATTTGTGGCATTTTTAAACAGATCTGCCATCAGACTGTAGTGAGCTTTTCAACAGAGGAGAACGAGTCAACGGCGTCTATGCCATCAGACCAAACGGAGCAGAGCCCTTTATGGCCTTTTGTGACATGAGCAAAGGTACAATGAAGTAAATATTACTACTGCACAGAACTACAGGCTTCTTTTTGTTTAAAGATTACATTTTGACCAGTATTTAGTCTTTGTCTATTATTTAATCTTTGCTCTAAGTCCCACTGTCTATCAATATACAGAGAGCTAATTATAGGCTGTTGCGGCTTCCAAAACAAACCTTTTAGCCGCTGAGAGTATGAGGTTGGGTCCTCAGGTTCGCAGATTTGTGACGCGCTAGAAGGCTATGATGACAGATACACTGAGATCCAAAGATGCTTTTGGTGTATTTATTATGAATAAACAGCACAGAGCTATCACAGCGCAGCAAAGACGGATGAATGGAAAAATGAAAACCAGCAAATTAAACACATAAAAAAGTGATGAATGAATGAGTGGGTAGTGGTCAACAAAAATTACGGCTACTACCCAACCCTGACTCTCTCATCTGTGTTCACAGGTGAGTGTACACCTTTACGCACACACTTCCGTACGTGCACACCTACTCCCACGTGAACCACCGCCTCTGAAACACACACACACACTCTCAGCACACTGTGCTCCTCATTTTGAACATGCATGTCTCCTACATAGGCTATAACTACATAGCTACTGCTGAAACAAATACCAATAATACTAAACAAATAGTACTGTGAACACTTGAAAGTCTTAAAGGGCTTTTTATTTAAATTATTTAATTAATACATTTTTGTCTATTTTTTACATTTAGAAGGTGGAGCAACAGTCATCCAGCGAAGGAAGAATGGTTCAGTGAATTTTGATCAAACCTGGGAGAAATATGAAGATGGGTTTGGTGATTTTCAGGGTGAGAGACACTTTTTCGTTTTCAGGAGTCTAAGGTCCATTACCCATCTAATGCTGGAAAACCATTCATCTTTCTTAACTGTCAAAATTTAAACTACTTTGCATAAAAGTTAGAGCACGCCTACTTAGAATCTTAGAGATTCTTGTAAAATCATGTCCGCTCTGACCTCTCAGTGATGTCTCCCTCTCACAGGGGAGTTTTGGCTAGGGCTCAGGAAGATCCACTCTTTAGCCGCTCAGGGCAACTCTATCCTTCACATCCAGCTGGAAGACTGGAAACAGAGCAGGCGTGTCAACGAATACAGATTTCACCTTAATGGTCCAGAAAGCAACTACACCATTCACCTCACGCATCTCTCCGGAGATTTGCTGGACCCCATGAGCAACCACACAGGCATGATGTTCTCCACCAAGGACAGGGACAATGACAACCTGAAGGACTCCAGCTGTGCCCAAAACTACACAGGTGCAGATGTGCATCTAGTATACATATCTCCTTATGTAATGTTAGGATGAAGATGGAGATTGATAAATACTTGTCATAGAGTCTCAGCTGCATAACATGCCATTTCTGTTGTCTTCCAGGTGGTTGGTGGTTCAACGCTTGTGGAGATGCCAACCTGAATGGAAGATATTTCCACATGAGACCTAAGGGGCGCTCAGAGCGCAGAAGAGGAATTCAGTGGAGACCAGGACAAAAGGCTCCTTCCTCCCTTAAACTCACCGAAATCTCGGTCTGCCCAGTGGCTTCCTACCCCGCCTCCTCCTCATCAGCCTCCTCAGAGAGAGGTGTCTATCAGTGAACGTTCACCAGTAAAAAAATACTGCATTGAACAGTGGCCTCTTCAGGACAGCTTTGGCAGTGCTTTATGTGGGTAGCCATAGTTGAACAAGGCTTTGGCTGAAAGGAAGATGTTTCCCCTGAGCGTCAAGTGCTATTGTGTCATAACAGGAAACGCCAATAGAATGTAAAACTGTCTGTGGCAGGGTAATCTCTGATGTAACAGAACTCTTTCAAATGTATTGTGAAATAGAACACACTCAAATGCAGTGAGCACTTGGCATTAACTATCTTCACTTCCTGTATCACAGAGGAAAAAGGTTGTAGAGAAGAAATTAAAACGTGCAACCATATATGAGTGCTTTTTACATGGGTCACATTGACTCTCAGTATGCAAAAGTGGTTCCAAACATGAGAGGAACACAAAATACATCTAAAGGCATTCTGAGCACTATATATTATTACAGTATCTTATTTAGCTTTACTTTTGTTTAAAAACAATAAAAGTTGTGAACCACTACTATAGATATTACTCATCTTGCTTAACACTATATATTTTTGTACATTTGTTGTGTTTTAATAATTTAAACAAATAAAGTTACAATTGTGACCTCATATACTGCCAGTGTTTGTTTAGAAATAGATGTACGTAACTGAAATTATTTAAAAAACACTTCCCTCCTTATCAAATCCTGACTGACCAAGTCAAACTTTAACATTACTCTGTTTGTTTTGCTAGGCTGTAGATTGCTTGTTATTGGTTGGGTGCAAAATGATTTTTCTTTGTCCCAGAGTAATATCATTGAACTTAAAACACCAACTTTTGATGCCAAAATCTCGCAAATGCTTGAATGAGGCACAATATTTTAAAATAAAAAGTGATCTTCCCTTTGGCTCTTAACGAGCATGGTTCATTAAATGTACTCAGTTTCTTTCTCCCGCCATATAATACTTGAATTTTTCATTTCGTGCCATCATCAGGTCAAAATTTAAATGTATCCCATGTCTTGCACTTTGTGTTTGCATGTAAACGTGCTGAATCAAGATGGTGAACATGGCAAACATTATATTGGCTTAACATGATAGTAAGACCTCTGAATTTAACTGAGAACTTTTTCCAGTTTAAAATATTCACACATTCAACATCATGTTTTTTGTCTGTTAAATTTTCAAATATTTCTCAAAGCTTTCTCTTTTTATATGTAACATACTTGGTGAATATCATTAGCTATTGATTCATCCAACAGCTCAAACACAATTTACAAAATTTTAGTTTGTTAAGTGGTAACTAGGCAGTAAAGTAAATGATAGGAGTAAAAAAAGAGTATTTTTCTCTGAAATGTAGTAAGCTTGAGATGTGTGAAACACAAAACAATTACTGCTCCAAGTGTTCAGATTCAAGTTTTAACTTTATTTAGTTTCATACAACTTTCTTTATCCTTGTAAATGTCTTGCTGACAACCAAATCAACAGATACACACAAAGATAAGAAAAAAACACTGTTTAGCACAGCATTAAAATAGTTTAAGTCTACAAGTTTAAAAAGCCATGAATAAAGTTTGTTATGCCCAAATAACAATTATAAATATCTCAAATATTTCTTTTCCCTTCTTTGTATTTCTTTCTACTCTTTCTATTGAGGGATTGTTTTGGTCACTTTCTTTGCAAGTTAGAAGCTCACAGTCATCTTTTTCATCACAAATGTACAGCAGCAGCTCAGTGTTGATGGAAGATAACAAGGGAAAACAACACGTACAGGTTAGACAGGCAGCAAAAAATCATCCCTGAATTACTAAATGAATGATATCATGTGTAGACGTGTATTGCACAAAGTATGTAGGTAGTTTATGTGATGACATACAAGGTTTGCATTCTTAGGTACTTGTTTTACAAGTCAGATGTTCACACTCACCTTCTTGGTCCACAATGAACAGCAGCAGCTCAGCAATGAAGAAAGATTTGAGAAAGGCAAGAAAAAAAATAACTGTTTGTAAAACAAGTCATCTTAAAGTCATAGTCATGTGATATTACATTGATAAAAAGTCAGGGGCTCACACTCACCTCCTTCGTCCACAGTGAACCAGCAGCTGCTGGAAAAAAGGGGACAGGTTAAAAAACTCTTAGTATGACAAGTACTGCATAATCATTGAACAATTTAAGAAAAGATATTATGTGTAAAAGTTGAAGCAGAATGTATGAAGCTTATATATGACATCAGTATTTTTTTTTAATATTAAGTAACATATTTTACAAGTTAGAAACTCACACTCACCTTCTTCATCCACAGTGACCAGCAGCAGCTCAGCGATGAAGGAAGATTATAATAAGATAAAAAAATAAATGTTGGTAAAACAGGTAATCTTAAAATCATTTTATGTGACTATAAGTTCAGATGCTCACACCCACCTTACAGTTTTTCTCGGAATGGCGTGATCGTCTGTAGCTCAGGAGGTCTTCTGCTGAATCCAGCGTTTGTATCTTTGTCTGTCTGCCACTGAACTCCAAACAGCTGGTGAAGGGCAAGTCAGACTGGTGCTGATGCTTATTTGCCTCTGTAGGAAGACGGTGTTTTTTTTTGTATAATCGAGGTGTTCTCTCAGATTTCTTTTTTCTTCTCTGCGCAGTGCAGTCCAGTCACTGCTTACTCTAGTGCTGACCTGGAGGACATATTCCGATAGCCATGTGCCCACTCCATGACACATGGTGTTGCTGCCGTTTCTCATCAGTGAGCCCCGCCAGACGCAAAGGCTACATGAACGGGGTGTCGACAGCCCCGCCAGACGCAAGGGCTACCTGGGGAATTACTAGCTCTGCCACATGCAAAGTCCGTACCCCAGGATCAAAGAAAAGTCGATCTACCACCATGCCAAAATGATGAGACAACACAAACAGGCCCAAGCGCCAGACACTACCTGGGGTGTCTTCAGCCCTGCCAGACACAAAGGCTATCCATATTGTCATTGGCCCTGCCATATGCAAAGGCTGTCCATACAGTCGCTGGCCCTGCCAGACACAGAAGCCAGCTGTCAGTCAAAAAAAGGTCCTAGCAGCCATCCAGCCAGATGTTGTGTGTTGAAACTTCTGCTGAAGCATTCAGATTGTCCAGATGACCATGATGACTTTCGGAGGTTCCTCAGACATGTAAAGCCATCAAATAGTTAGTCTGAGTCACTTTCTTCATACCACCTTGGCCTCTTTGCTGGAGGCGCCTCCTCTTCAGCCTCTTCCCTGCTCCTTCTGGAGGAGCTGAGGCCAGACGTTGATGGAGCAAGATCATCATCAAAAGCAGGATCAGGATCGAGGACATCTTGAGGATCAGCATCATGAGGGACTTGAGGAGGAGGGTGAGGAGCAGCATTTGAAGGAGGAGGAGCAAAAGTGAAAGCATGAGGAGCATAAGCAAAGGCACGAGGAGGGGCATAGTTAAAAGCATAAGGGGGAGCTCGTGCAAAAAGGTGAGGAGGAGGAGGATAAGCAAAAGGGTGAGGAGGAGGGTACCCAAAAGGGTGAGGAGGAGGATAAGCAAAAGGGTGAGGAGGAGGGTACCCAAAAGGGTGAGGAGGAGGATACCCAAAAGGGTGAGGAGGAGGATAAGCAAAAGGGTATGCAGGAGGATAAGCAAAAGGGCAAGGACAAGGGTATCCAAAATGGTAAGGAGGAGGAGGGTAAGCAAAAGGGTGGGGAGGAGGGTACCCAAAAGGGTATGCAGGAGGATAAGCAAAAGGGCAAGGACGAGGGTACCCAAAAGGGTAAGGAGGAGGAGGATAAGCAAAGGGGTTAGAGGGAGGATAAGCGAAAGTGTGACGAGGAGGTGGATAAATAAAAAGGTGAGGAGGAGCTTGAGGAAGAGCGCGATGAGCATAAGAGAAGGCAACAGGATGGGCATAGTTGTGAGGCCCCTCGGGTAAATAAACAGGAGGGCGATCCTGTTGTCCCATGTCCCTGCTAAAGTTCATCGGTGGCACGCGTTGAACTGGACGAGAGGGAGGTCTGACATTTTGATGCTCTTCGTCCAGGGCACCACCTTCATCTTCATTTTGAGGCTGATCGACGTCCACATTCAGACCTACAATGTCTATTTCTTCCTCTTCATCATGACCATCAGGGTGAAGAGGAGGATTGTTGATGTTCTCGGGTCTTTCAGCATCCGGATGCTCAGTGTGGTAATTAAAAAATGAAAGGAAGCCACCTGAGGAGAAAAAAAGTAAAATCTCAGTCTGCAGTTCTAAGTAGGCTTGTTTGGTATACCGTTACTAAATTGGTACCGCGGTACTGAGTCATTTAATACAGTACTATACTGCGCTTGACTGGTACAGGTACTTTGGGTTTTTTTTACGTTGCCGCGTGTAATTTAAACTGAAGCGAGCAAGCGAGTGAGCGAGCAGCGTGGAGCAGCAAACGGAGCAAGAGTCTGGCGACAGAGAGAGATAAAGGAGAGAAAGAGAGAGAGACAGGAGCAGGGAGAGAATGGCAGCTGCTGCAACCTTCACCAC